>LOEQ01001469.1:54197-66444 GCA_001685075.1 Bramus lutescens | reverse complement strand
TCTATCTTTTCTTTTCTTTTTTTTTTTTTTAAACATAGCTTAATTTTTTGCCTATCTCCAAATCGTTTTGAAAGCAGTACCTGTTGACTTGGTACTTCAGTTTCAGTTCTTGAGGGTCAGGGAGGCGGCTCAGCAGATAAAGGTGCTTCAAGGAGCCTGACTATAAATTTGAACCCTGGAACCCACATAAGAGAAGGAAAGAACTGATTCCAGCCAGTTCTTTGCTGACAGTGGTCTGTGTATGCCAGCACACACACATAAACACACACAAATAAGATATAATTTTAAATATTTGTATATTGCTTTGTAAAATTTATTATGTTCCATCTTAAAATAATGGGCATAAGAAAGCCATATAGTTGGACACAGAAAATATCTTGTTTTCATCCTTCAGTAAAATCTCAGCAAATCTAGCTTACCCATTTGAATAGCTAGATAGTAATGTAATTTATCCATTCTGTTCTTGACATTTGTTAGTACTTCTCTATTAGATGGGAATCAGATTGGAGGGTTTCAGTCTTTTTTTTTAAAAATATTTATTTATTTATTATGGATACAATATTCTGTCTGTGTGTATGCCTGCAGGCCAGAAAGAGGGCACCAGACCCCATTTTACAGATGGTTGTGAGCCACCATGTGGTTGCTGGGAATTGAACTCAGCACCTTTGGAAAAGCAGGCAATGCTCTTAACCACTGAGGCATCTCTCCAGCCCAAGGTTTCAGTCTTGAAGCGTACCAGTCACTGTAAACGTAGGTGATACTTGGAGATTTTCAGCTATGTGAGGTGCATGCCTCTGGTTCATGCCTCTAAAGGCCAGCCTGAGCTACACAGCAAATTCTGTGCACAGTTGAGAGATTTTCTCAAGGAAAAAGAAAAAAAATGGTAAAGACAGACAGACATCTTTTGCTGGTTCCTCTTAAGGAAGAAAAGTTCGTTTTCCCTTGAGTGATGCTAGGTATAATGTTTTGTTAGTATTGGTTTGTTTTACTAGGTGCCTTTTATCACAGTTTCTTCTTAGTTTGTCAAAAGCATTTTGTTGAGTATTTTACTATTGTGAGCTGGAAAGATGGCTCAGTGTTTAATGGCATTTACTGCTCTTACTGCTGACCTTGGTTTGGCGCCTGGCATCACATCAGGCAATCCTCAACTAACTGTAACTTCATTTTCAAAGTGTCCAACATACCTTGCCTCCTCATGCACCAGTTACATAGCTGGTGAACGTACATACATGCAGTCACACACATTATAAGCCACCAGACAATGGTAGAACGCACCTTTAATCCCAGCACTCGGGGAACAGAGCTCTCTGTGTGTTTGAGGCCAGCCTGATCTACAGAGTCAGTTCCAGGGCAGCTAGGGCTACACAGAGAGACCCTGTCAGGGGTGGGGAGGAGTTTTAAAATTAAAAACATTTTTTTTTCTCAAATTATCAAGATGATCTGATTTTTTTTACCTTATTTCCTAATATAGTTACATTATCCATATTCATGAATAATTTGGTTTAATAGTTTTCCTGAAATGGCTTGGTCTGGTTTTGTTATGAAACTTTTTCTGGTGTTGTACTAGTTTCATTAGAGAGAGTAGGGCCCATTACCATCTTTCCTGTTTTGTCTTTTCTTTAAAACAGAACCGAAGACCTGGTGTTTTTAGAGCAGCATTTCTTTTCCCATGATTCCATAGACCTTGTGTGTTTCTATCTTGTGCTGCTCCAGCAGCTTTGCCATTTTCCCCTTTGTGATGTGGTCTTTGATGATTAGTTTATTTTTGTTTTATTTTACATTTCCCTGATGGCTAGGCCATCCACAGTACGTGGAGTTTTACTCTTGTTCTTACAGAGAGATGGATACTCTGCACGTCTGCCCAGAATATTACTACTGAGGACCACTCACACATTTTCTAAGTATCTTTTCCCAGTGTGTGGCTGCTGGACCTTTGTTTTTCTTAACACTTTGTTTAAGGATGTGTTTTCAATACTTATGTGTTTCCTATAACCAAACTGGTCATTCTGTTTCTAATTTTTGATGGATAGTAGGACAAAGTTACTCAAGGCATCTTTCTCGGGTGGTGAGTGCTTTCGTAGCCTCACACTGAATCTGAGGCAGCAGGATATATATGTATATATACTACACCTTGTGACTTCCATCATCAGACAGGACCCAGACTTCACTTCAGTACCAGGACACATTATGCCAAGAAAGAAAGAGTTGTTAAAATGAATTCCAGAATGTTTTTTAAATGTGGGTATGTTTGTTTTTTAGGCAATTCAATATCGGATTTTCAGAACTCATACATGTCCAAGCCAGACCCACCCCTGTCTCAGAGTAAGCCAACGACATTCAGACCGCCAGCCCGGGAAGACTCTGCTCAGACTTTCTATCCCCAGAAGAGTTTCCCAGAGAAGGCTCCAGTTAATGGAGCTGAACAGACTCAGAAAACCATCACTCCTGCCTACAACCGATTCACACCAAAGCCGTACACAAGTTCTGCCCGGCCATTTGAACGCAAATTTGAAAGTCCCAAATTCAACCATAATCTTTTGCCAAGTGAAACTGTACATAAACCTGAATTGTCTTCAAAAACTCCCACTTCCCCAAAGACTCTTATGAAAGCCCATAGTTCAGCCCAGCCTCCTGAGTTTGACAGTGGAGTTGAAACTTTCTCTATCCATGCAGATAAGCCTAAATATCAAATGAATAATATCAGTACCATGCCTAAGGCCGTTCCTGTGAGGTAAGGTATTTATTTACCTTTGTTTAAAGTGTTGCCTGATTGATATAAAATGAGAAGGGAGAGTGGTCAGAGATAAGACCTTGCTATGAAGTAATAGCCAGGATGGCCTTGAACTCCACAGTGATTCTCCTGCCTCAGTCTCCCAATGGGATTACAGATATGCAGATATAGTTAGAAGTAGTTTATATGATAAAACTAGAAATAATAATTTGAATTATTACCTGTAAACTAAACTTATTATAGTGATTGCCATTTTGTAAAGGTTCTCCAAGAGGTATAAGATGTTAATCAAATTATAAAGCTAATGAGCATATAGCATCTGTAGGTATTGTCATTATCCCTATATCAACAGTAACAAAGATTGAGGGATTAAGTTTGCCCAACCAGCGTCACATGGTGGAGGATGGGGGTGGTAAGCCATTTAGCTCCTGGTCATCTAATCTCAGATTTCATATCTTTAGCTAACTAGGACTTCCTATAGCCATCTAAATTATCTTCTACTAGTGGGGTTACATTTGAAGAACAATGAGCAAATATATCTATTCCTCATTTACTGTTTATCCAGCTAGGATACAGAAAAGAATAGAAACATAGTGAACTCAAAATGACTATTGAAAACTGCAGTAAGATGGTTGAGTCTACCTTGAGCCTCTCCCGGGTAGTTTCTTCTGTCTACTTGTTAAATAGTAACAGTCAGCCCCATCTGATCACATACTGACTCAACTCAGCCTCCTTAGATGTTTTCTTGTCATCTAAGAAATCCAAATAAAGAATCTAAGAAGGATTCACAGGGAGAACCAAGGACCGGGAAGGCCACCTGAAGTCTGCTCTCAGGATGCTTTTGTCAGTCTAGCTTCCTGTAGTCGATCCAGCAGGGCTCTGCACTGCAGGGGCTACATGGTGTTAGCACATCAGGTGATGGGCTCTGTTTCCTCTCCATTTGCTTTAGGAGACTATCCCTGACCCTGTCATGCTGGAGAGAAACTGCAGCTTTCTTTCGTGGACTTCATGTTATCAGTCCTTCTCTTTGTCAACTTTACAAAGTCTTGATAGCCTAGCTTGCAGTTTTAAAACATTGGTTGATACTATGTCCTCTGCCTTTGGTAACATTTTGTAGTAAGTCACCTTGCTCTGTCCTTCTTGGGTCTCTGAGGTGCACCGTACCAGAGCTTCTTACCTTTTGGAACCTTGGAGGCTTTACCTTTGGCAGCCTGGGCATGTGAGATTCAGGATGTAATAATAAGGACAGTGAGTGTACACACTGAAATCCTGAAGTCCACCAAAGTCTGCATTACAAAGTACTCTTTTCTGTTTGGGCAGTGCTGGGCAAGTGCCATGCTAATGAGCTCCACTCCCAGCCCATATCTTCTGTGTTACGAGCTGATGTGTGACTCAGCATGATTTAGAACACCCGTTTCATGGATGTTTGCTGTGTTGCCTCAGACCCATAGTATATATGAGAGCAAGAATCATGTTTAGTATATTGAAATTACACTAGTAATTATAGTAACCTGACTCTTTTTTACCTTCAGAAGGGCGGTTTGGATTTTTCCAGAAAGGGTATATTGTTAGTTTTCTTTAAGTAAGACCTTTCACTAAAAACTAGCCTTATTTAATTAAAGAAGAAACTTGTAAATTTCTTGGAGAAATAAAGTCAAACACTTACTTAACAATAATAAAAGGAAAGCCTGTGTGCATTCTTAGGATTTTCACTTGCCATTTCTGACCCCTCAGCCCTTCAGCTGTGGAAGAAGATGAAGATGAGGATGGTCATACTGTGGTGGCTACTGCCCGTGGCATATTTAACAGTAATGGTGGTGTGTTGAGTTCCATAGAAACTGGTGTTAGTATAATTATCCCACAAGGAGCCATTCCTGAAGGAATCGAGCAAGAAATCTACTTCAAAGTCTGCAGAGACAATAGCATCCTCCCACCTTTAGATAAAGAGAAAGGTATGTGTGCTTATTGTCCGTTTCACTGTAATAACTCCAGTGCTGTCCTAAGTGTGCCTCGCTGCTTACAGTGCCGCTATAGGGATAAGCTGGAAGCCTCCAAATATTTTAGGCCAAGCACAGCATTTTCTGTAGACAACACAGGGCCTCTCATAGGAGCTTTCTGCAGAGAAGTGGTCACTGACATATGGTGGGTGGGGCCCCAAGGAGGCAGAGTGGCCTTCTACACAGAATACTTTTACTTTCTGTGTGAAATAAAAAAAATTATGTCACATGACTGCCAGGCTCTTTGTCTGGCCTAACCAAATTTGTCAGCTCTTCTATCTCATGATAGTTAGGTATCACCCACTCTAGAAGGCTTTGCCCTACCTGTCAACTGTTGCCTCGGGAACCAGCGTCAGACACTCAGCTAGTGAATGAAATGTCCTTAGAAGGTGGTATAGCAACCAGGAGTGCTATGGTTTTCACAACCTTCCTAGATTCTTTGGTACACTATAATGATGAACTGTGCTATGATTCCTTTTAGCACTTTTGATTTCACTAAATGTGGTTGGTCCTGTAACCACTTTCTTGGGATACTCTGTCTTAAAAACAGTAGGATCGGCATTGTTGTCCCTGCTTGAATCCCCGAATGCATGTGTAGCAACACTTAGAAATGAAAGGCAGAGGCTAGCAAGACGGTTCAGTGGGCAAAGGTGCTCACTACCAAGCTTGAAGACCCGAGTTTGGTCCCTAGGGCCCATGTAATCAAAGGGGAGAACTGCCTCCTACAAGTTGCAGTCTGACTTCCATCAGTACGACTTGTCATGTGTGTGTGTGCATGCACACACATACACATCACAAATAAGTGGTGTGTCATCTTATGTAACATTTGCAAAAAGTACATTTGAAGGTTTTATGCTCTAGACCTTCATTCATGGTGGAATGCAGTAGCTACTGGTTACATGGGATTACTTAGTACCAGAGATGTGAAATAAAGACTTCAGAGACTGAGTGCATTGCTTATGTTAAAATACTGTTTCAGCCACGTTGTTAGATAAAATATTAAAATGAATGTCACATCTTTTTCCTCTAATATCTATTAAAATCTTCTAAATTACATTTGTAGTTTCTACTCTTCTTAGCACTGTTATGAAGAGCTACCTTCATTTGGCTTTAGCTAGCGTGCACAGGGAGTGGGGACTGTCTAGAGGGAAGACCTTATCTCTCTTGCCCTTCTCCCTCCTTGACTCCAGGTGAAACTCTGCTGAGCCCCCTAGTGATGTGTGGGCCCCATGGCCTCAAGTTCCTGAAGCCTGTGGAGCTGCGCTTACCACACTGTGCGTCCATGACTCCTGACGGTTGGTCTTTTGCTCTAAAATCATCCGACTCCTCGTCGGGTATGCTGTCTTCTCTCTGTCCTCTGGGGCTTTGGGTACTGTCATTGATTAATGCCTGAGCTCTTGGTGCTCCCCGTGCTCTGTGTGAATAGGTCTTCACTCTGTTCCTGTGGCCTTGTAAGCACTACTGGTATTTTAAATTTATTTGTGGTACCTGTGTCATAAATGCATGTGGAACCATGGAGACTTTTCTCCCTTTTCATAATTGGTGATTTGGCTAACAATTGGATGTCCTTGGGGTTCAAATAATTTTATGCTCTGTCAGAAGTTTTTAAGATGCGGAATATTTACACTAACTCTAGAGAAAGTTCCCGCAGTGGCCTTGTCTGGCCATGGGTTTGTTGTTTTCTCAGCGTGACCCTCTATGTAGCTTCTGTTATGCACTGTTTGAAGTGACTTTTGCTCATTCGCTTGTGATCGAGGCTTCCGTTGTATTTTCATATTTCTCACTTAAATAACTTAAAAGTCAGTCTTTATTACCAATATTGTCCACCCTAACAGGAGTGATAGGAAAACAAAAATTTTAAGTTTTGCCCCTAAAGTTGTATAAATCAGTGAACATTAGTAAGTTACAATTTGGTCCAGTATGAAATAAAGATTATGATAGATGCAGTAGGATCAAATTTAAATGTTCCCTGGGAGAAAAGCCTTATAGGCTCGCTTTAGGGAGTAAACTAGAAATTAAGCAGTATTTAAAATGGACATTCAGATGCAGGGAAAATGTTGCAGGTTGAGGCCAGCTTCATCTAAATTGCATGCTGTACTCACTTGTGCTGTAGTGACCTTACCATGGTGTACAAACGAGCTGCACATTTGTCACTTCCAGTGTTTAAATGGTACTGTTTGACTGTACTGAGACCATATACCTTTTCTGTGAGCACCGGAGTGTGTTCACCCAGAAAATAAATACACCTTTGTGTAATCCAGTGCAGCAGTAGGCTGCATTGCTACTTCTAACCTGTTCAATAGATGCAGAGTTGGTAAGTGCTGACTTAATTTCAGCAAAGATTGGTATGTTGAAAAGAAACCTGAGATTTAATGATGATATCATCTTTGATTTCCAGAGCTGTCACAATTTTCTCACTGAATAATTTGTCCTCTGTAGTAATACATTAGACCACCTGTATCTGAAATTCAATGATCCTTTATTAAACTATTTATTATTGAATGTAATGTATATACACAATTGGTGTAGTTGATAGTCAACCATTTGTTGTCGGTCTGCCTGGTGCATTGCAAGAGGGCTACTGGTTTCTCTGGCCTCAAGGGTGCCACTTGTGACAGAAGCAGCTGCATACATTGTCCCCCAGGCACAGAAACTCTCTTGGCCAAGGACTATTGTAAGGGAAGGAAAAGTCAGCAACTGGCTACCACAGACACAAGAGTTTCCCCATCAGTCAGTCCATACCCACTGCCAGGTTGTCATGCAATGTACAAATCTGAAAATACCAAGAACTTTTTCAAAACTCAGACCTACTCAGGCTGTGGGTGTTTGAATTCCCACAAAGGGTTATATTGCACACCCAGAGTGTGGGAAGCTCTGGTGCAGTCTTGCTGTTTTGGCTTAGTAAGGGGAAGAGTTCTGAGGAATTAGGTTCTACGGACCTCGGCAGAACGAATATTCACTGTATGCAGTAACTGAGAGTGAGCGGTGCTTTCTCACACTCACTAGAAGGGGTTACTGTACAGTGTTACACGGAAGGAAGGTGTTGTTAATAGTTATGCACACTGAGGAGCAGCTACAGCTGTCTCCTAAGTCTTTGACTCCTATTCCTGTATTAAAAACTCCAGTGAATTTAATAACGTAAGAGACATCTAAAACAACTTTTAAATGCTTGCAGCCAGCAGACATAGAGTACCAAAGATGGATATATATAGTATTTGGGGGAAAAAGAAGACAATTCTATCTGATATGTGTGTTTATATTTGTCCCATAATAGCAAAACATTGTGAGTAGCAGTCCAGACAACCATAAGTGACATCAAAATATTTTTCTCTCATAGGTGACCCTAAAACCTGGCAAAACAAGTGTCTTCCTGGAGATCCAAATTACCTTGTTGGAGCCAACTGTGTTTCTGTTCTGATTGACCACTTTTAGTTCTTAGAGTGTAGGAACCGGACTAAGCAATGTGAACGTGGACTGAACTTACTAAATCTAAATGGAACCACTTGACTGAGTATTATATTTTCTTAGAATTTATACTGCAATTATTAGTATTAAGCATTTGTTGGAACTGATGAAGATTAGTGAGCATGCCCCTGAACCACGGTCAGAAAACATGCTACAAGCTACATGTCACTGAGTGAAGAACTGTCCGGCATTGGCTAGAGGTTCAAAGATATTTTGCTTTGTAATAATTTTTGTACTTTTTTATGGTCACTGCTTAACTTCATATACTGATTTCCGTTAAAAATACCAGCCAGTAAATGGGGGGTACATTTGAGTTCTGTTCTTTCCAAAGTACACTCAAACTTTATTACGGCCTTGGCCTAGCATACACATTTTATTTTATTATGCATGAGGTAATGTGCACACATTTTTTACAAATGCACCTGGAATATATAACCGGTGTAGTGGATTTAACAGAAATGTACAGCAGGGGGATTTATAACTTGGGGAGGAGGGGTCAATGAAGACAATTACTTATTGTATATGAAAACACATTTCTCTTAGGGAAGGACACCAAAGCATGTGAGCCTGGTTCCATGGCCTCTGAATCTATAAATTAACATATCACCACAGACATCTAACCAGCAGGAATGCCTTACCCTCATGTTTTAAATTCTTAGATCATTTTGCTGTGTACTACTAAGTTTTTATGAGTTTTGTGCATATCTAGATACCGTATCATGAAAAAGGTTGAGTAATTTGTGGACGTGATGGTTTCAGGAATGTGTAATCACCTGAAAGAAAATAATGGTGTGATTTTTTTTTTTCGACAAGGGGGCGTGGTGGTCTTCTGTTCTTTGGGCTATGCATCTGAAATGTTTGATGTTTTCAGGATGCATGTACATAATGCGTGCATACCACTTTTGTTCTTGGTTTGTAAATTGACTTTTATAAACTCTATCTTTTTATACAGAAACAGAACCAAGTTTCTAAGGCTACCTTTGTATTCTCTCCTGTACCTCTTGAGCCTTGAACTTTGACCTCTGCAGCAATAAAGCAGCATTTCTACACATACGTCATTTTTTTAAGAAAAAGAATGCACAGAGTTGTTACATTTTTAAGTGCTGCATTTAAAAGATACAGTTATTCTAGTTTGATTAAATTCTTGCAAAGTATCCCTTCTGTAAAATTTGTGATACAATGCTGTGCCCTAAAGCGTATTTTTTTACTAATAGACAGTTTATTATGGCACATCAGCACGAGTTCTGTTTAGATAATACACCACTACATTCTGTTAATAATCATTAGGTGTGAAAGAATTTCTTTTGTGGTTATTAAAAAAATCTCATTTCTAAATCTGCAAGAATAAAACTTTTTAAAATACAGTACTAGTTTGGTTTATTTGCCCTGTTTCCTGTTCCAAGCCAACTTTTTAATACTGTTTTGTTTTAATTTATTCTGTGTGTGGTGTGTGCACATATAGGCCTTTGTTATTTTCTGCCTTAGTTTTTGAGGCAGGATCTTACATTGAACACGGAACTCTCAGACTCATTTAGTCTGGCTGGCCAACAACTCCAAGGATCCACCTCCCCACTTGCCAGCGTCAGTGGGGTTACGTGTCCCACCACCTACTCAGTTTCTGTGAGGGTGCTGGGCATCCAAACTCTGGTCCTCATGGTATGTGACAAACACTATTTACACCCTGACCTATTTCTCTAGTCCCTATAGTCCTGTTTAGAACCTTTGTGCTAATCACCCTATCACCTGCCATCCCACAGCCACTGTGTACTCTGGATTAGGCATGCTGGGCAAAGGCTGGTAGGCAAACTAGCCACTTTGTGTTCTCCACACTCTGTCTGTTCTTTAGGGCCAGTTTGTGAATGCCTCTCTCCCAAAATAGTTTAACTTGGATATTTTATTATTGTCCCTGTCAAAAAATGATTTTTAATGGCTGCAAATAGCCACTGTGGTCATCTCAGTTAGCTACCACCTTCCCTGACAGTGACATCATTTCTATACCGGGTTAGTGTACACCAGTGTGGATGGAGCCCATCTGTGTGGATTCTCTTTCTTTTTTGAGGATGTAATTTATATACATGTTACCCTTTTTTTTTAGGTGTATGGTTCTCCAAATTTTGATCAGTACATCCTGCTTGCCTAGGAAACATGTACCTATGAAAACTAAAATGGACTGTTTCTGAAGCATTAATGTACTTAATATGCAGAGTGATTCTTGTATACATGTAGACTCCAGCCCTTGGTAAGACTTCTCTAGTGGCTTGACTGTTTTGCTTTTCTTATCTTCAGCTTAAACCCCAATCTCTGTTTCTGGGTTTTTATTATTCGTGTTACAGGTGTATTCAGCTAATTAGGTACAGTCCACCCTGGCAGGGGAGCCATGGTGACAGGAGCTTGAGGCAACTGGTTACATTGTACCCACAGGAAGCAGAAGTGAATGCTGCTACTCTTCATTTTCCTCCTATTTGTTGAGTCCAGAACCCAGCCCGGGATTGCTGCTGCCCACATTTAGAGTGAGTTAGTTAACTAATCCTTCATAGATCTGCCTAGAGGTGATGAAGACAGCCATTACAGGTATGCCTGGAGACTTGCCTCCTACTTCTTGACTCAAGTTCTTGTCAAGTTGCCAGTTAAATGCTAACCATCATATTGGGACTTCCATGGGCAAGCTTTAAGGTCATGATGTTTGCCAGAACCTGTCTTAAGAAATTGAGTGTATGGGGAAAGATAATACTAAGAATACCTGTAAAAGACTTAGACACCCATTTTCTAAGCTTTGTATAAAAGGTTTGAAGTCTCCTGTCTTACTTTTCTATTGCTGTGATGTGACACCATGACCAAGGAAACTTGTAGAGGAGTTTATTGGGGGGCTACAGTTTCAGAGGGTGAATCTGTGGCTTGCATGGCAGCAGGTAAGTAGACAGAGTACTTCAGCAGTAGCTGAGAGCTCACCTTTGAGATAAAAGGCAGAGAGAAACTGGAGACTAAGACTAGACTGGCTCAGAATGGAATAACATAAGTCTTTTGAAACCTCAAAATCTACCCCAGTAACACAACTCCCCGAACAAGATCACACCTCCCAATTCTTTAACTAGAAATCAAACATTCCAATATATGAGCCTGTGGCAGCTATTCCGATTCAAACCAGCACATTTCCCTAAATAGGGGTTAATGAACTTCCCAGAAGGCTTAAGTTGCCAAATAAAAAAAAAACAGTGTTTGGTGTGTTACATATACCTCCTCTCCAGTTGTTTGGTCAAGGGTGTCCCACAGAGCACCCCCTAAAAGGAATACAGAGTATTGCCATCGCTCTTATTTACCTGCTAGAATTTGATGGTAAAACCCCATTACCAAAGAAACCATACACTTGGTCATGGGATATGGTGAAATTAAGTTGATACCTGCCAGGAAGCTTCCCCCATCCTGACTAGTTTTCATGGTATCAGACAGTTGTCATGTAGACTACTGGGATTGGGGGCTCATCAGCAGGATAACACAGCTGCGAACCCTATGAACTACAACAACTACCAGAGTGGCAAGACATGCCTACCAGTGCAATAGTGGCACAGTTATGCTTCCTGTTTGGATGTAAGGCCTGCTCCACAGGAGGACTCAGGTACGTAGGGATTTGACCAAGAACCCATGTCCAGGGAGCTGACAGGTTCCAAGGGTGAACCTACTACTCTTACTTTTTAAGTGGACATAGTATCAAACGCCCTCTAAATTAGTACCCTACCCTCATGGATTCGTATAACTCTGAGTTCAAAGAAGTTTGAGAATTGAACAGTGGTTAACAGAAACAACTGGCTGACATACAAGGACTAAGTGCCTGTGAAGTACCTAGACACAAATGGACCATCTTTATCTCACTTTCCCACCACCCAAAGCTCAGGGACCATCGAGGAAGAGAGCCAGCAGTCATGGAGGAACGGAGCCTTACAGTGTCTTCTGAACATGACACATCACTGCAATCATGAACTCTGTTAGCTGTGATGGTTTGCACAGGACCAAGCCAATCATCAGCCTTGTGGCATGGAGGGGAGCAGGACTTGCAAGA
>LOEQ01001469.1:36776-49328 GCA_001685075.1 Bramus lutescens | reverse complement strand
CTTTTTCTGGATATGGATTTGCTTACTCTATAGTGGAGTAGATCCGTATTCTGGTTTGGATTTGCTTACTCTATACTGGAGTAGATCCTTATTCTGGATATGGATTTGCTTACTCTAGTGGAGTAGATCCTTTTTCTGGTTATGGATTTGCTTACTCTGTACTGGAGTAGATCCTTATTCTGGATATGGATTTGCTTACTCTATAGTGGAGTAGATCCTTTTTCTGGTTATGGATTTGCTTACTCCATACTGGAGTAGATCCTTATTTTGTATATGGATTTGCCTTTTCTGCACATAATGCTTCTGCCAAAACACGATTCGTGCTTTTAGAATGTCTGATCCTCTGACACGCTATTCCACACAGCATTGCTTTAGACCAGGGAACTCACTTCACAGCCAGAGAAGTGCAACAGTGGGCCCACGATCATGGAACCCACTGATTTTACCATGTTGCTCAGCATCCCGAAACAACCAGCCTGATTAGAGAGATGGAATGACCTTTTGAAGACACAGTTACAGCATCCATTAGGTGGCAGCACTCTGGATGACTGGGACAGAGGCAGTATAGTCTTTGAATCAGCATGCAATATATGATACTGTTTCTCCCATAGCCAGGATCCATGGGTCCAGGAATCAAATCTCCCCTAATGGTCCGTTAGGAAACTTTTCACTTCCTGTTCCCATAACCCTAAACTCTGCTGGCCTAGAAGTTGTGGTTCCAGAATGGGGAGTGCTCTTACCAGGAGCCACAACAAACATTCCGCTAAACTGGAAGCTCAGACTTCCCCCTGGTCACTTTGGACTTTCTTCCCCCAAGGCAGATTTCTCTGTGGCTTTGGGGCCTGTCCTGGAACTAGCTCTTGTAGACCAGGCTCACAGAGATCCGCCTGCTTTTGCTTCCTGACTGCTGGGATTAAAGGTGTGTGCCACCACCGCCCAGCTAACTTTGGACTTCAGGTGCTCTTAAACCAATAGGTTAAGAAGGTAAGAAGTGTTAGGGGTAATAGATCCAGATTGCCATGGGGAAATTGGATCGCCTCTCCACAATAAAGATAAGAAGGATTATGTCTGGAGAGCCCATGATCCCTTAGGGCATCTCTTGGTGCTACCATGTTCTGTGGTTAAAGTCAATGGGAAACCACAACATCCTAATCAAGGCAGGTTGACAAAGGGCACAGACCCATCAGGAATGAAGGTATGGGTCACTCCTCCAGGAAAAGAGGCAAGGCCTGCTGAGGTACTTGCAGAGGGTGTAGGAAATACAGAATGGGTGGTAGAGGAAGGTAGTCATAAATACCAGCTAAGGCCCCGTGACAGCTGCAGAAACAAGGATTGTAACTGATGTGAGTGCTTCTGTTGTATTTCGTTAAGAAGATTTTTGTTTAGATAGTCGTGTTTTCTTTCAATTTCCTTATATGTTGTAACATCAATTAACAGATATCAATGGTTAACATATGTTAGAAAGGATGTCTCCCAAGAACATTACAACTATTCTAAATTTATAATGTTTGTGATTGAGGGAATGTTATATCATGTTAGGCGTAATTATGACCTGATTAAATATATAATGTGTTTGTGATTGTGCGTGGGGTGGTTCTATTATGTCTAGGTGTTATTATGACTTGGTTTTTGTTTTTCATTTGGAAATTAATAAGGACATAATATGATTGTGTGTCCGATTGACAAGGGGTGAATTGTGGTGGCTATTCCTGGTTGTCATCTTGACTATATCTGGAATGAGCTATAATCCAGAAATGGAGGGCACACTTGTGATCCAGAGTTTGAGGCAAGAAGACAACATGCCTTTAATCTAGATCCTGTTGCTGGAAGACACACTTTTAATCTCGACCACACCTTCTCCTGGAAGCCTGTATAAGGGCAGTGGAAGAAGGGTGTTCTTCGCCTGCTTGCCCTCACCTCCCTCAGCCCATCCATTCCTTCTCCGAGATCCCAGCAGGCCAGCTGAGCCACCCAGCCTCTCAGGACTGAGCAGCTGCTAGAGTCTTGGACTTTCTGTTCATAACTAACCACTGTTGGACTGCAGCCTCTATTCCCATAAGTTCTGTGACTCTGGAGAACCCTGACTGATACAATATGTTAACAAGTATCTAAAGACAGCCTAAGGATGAGAGGTGTCAGATAGAAAGCAAAGCTTGAGACCTGAGGAGGCCTGGGCTGGTACTTGAGTAAACATAACTGAATGTTCCTACCAAGACTTTGTTACTTGCCTCCCAATTTCCACAATTAGTAGCACCATATCCAGTACATAAACTACAAATGTTCACAGGTGGGCCCCATGGGAATACCTTTTTTGTACTCCAGGGTCCGAGGGCCCAGGGCATGGGGCCTGCCACGAGAGAGCAGAGGGGAAGTCTGAGTCCACTGTCAGCTTCCTGGGGATGTGGGGAGGAGCCTATAGCCTAGAATCTTTGTGCACACTCCCTAATTAGGGCAGTGGTAGGGTATCTTGGTTGTGTAACGTTTCCTCATGGGTTGTAAAAGTAGCACAGAGCATTTTGTGAGAGTAGATAGCTCCCTCATCTCTTTGCCCAGCCTTCCCAAGTGTTACCCTTTTGCTGTGTGTGCGTGCACTCTAGGTAGGCAGGCAGCCTTCCAGCTGAAAGTACCCCAGTAAAATCTCATGTAGTGGATGGCCTAAACAGCAAGGCATCCTGGCAGTTGTAGAGGCTTGCAGTCGGTGTGACCCACATCTGCAATCCCAGCACCCTGACTGGGACAGGACGATGGCGTTTGGACGTCAGGCTGGGCAACATAGCAAGACTCTATCTCCAAACAACCTAGGGTCTTTGTTTTGTTTTGTTTTTCAAGACATAGTTTCCCAGTAGCATTGGAGCCTGTCCTGGAACTAGCTCTTGTAGACCAGGCTGACCTCACTCACAGAGATCCACCTGCCTCTGCCTCCCGAGTGCTGGGATGAAAGGCCTGTGCCACCACTGCCCGGCTACAACCTAGGTCTTGTGAGAGAGCTAGAGGCTGGCAGTCTACATTGGACTGGCAGCCCAGTCACCTTCAGGGGAGGATTTCCTTCCAAAGTCAAAGGTGTTGTAGAATATTCCTTTATGCTGTGTGAATCTGTGTCACTGTGATTGGTTTAATAAAAAGCAAAATGGCCAATAGCTAGGCAGGAGGTATAGGTGGAACTTCTGGACAGAGAGATCTCTGGGAAGAGAGGTGGGGTTGAGAGCCAGGCACAGAGGGAGTAAGACATGCAAGAGGAGCGGTAAAAGCCTCAAGTCACATGGCAGCACGCAGATGAATAGAAATGGATTAATTTAAGTTATAAGAGCTAGTGGGACAAGCCTAAGCTATAGGCTGAGTTTTTATATTTAATAATAGGTCTCTGTGTCATTTTTTGTGAGCTGGCGGCCCAGAGAAAAATCCATCTACAATCACCTTTGTAAATTTTTTATTTATTTTTTAATTTTATTTTTATTTTTTAAAACTCTTTTTTATTTTACATACCAATCCCAGTTCCCCCTTCCTCCCTTCTTCATGCCCCCCCTTTCTTCCCGTTCCACCTCCATCTACTCCTCAAAGAGGGTGAGGCCTCCCATGGGGAGTCACCAAATTCTGTCATGTCACATTGAGGCAGGACCAAGACCCTCCCTCTTGTATCTAGGCTGATGAGCAAGGTATCTCACCATAATCAATGGCCTTCTTAAGGTGTCTTTACCTGGCTTTTCCTTAGTACATGCAAATAGAACAACCAAGGTCACTCACACCACTGAATCACGACCCCAGGTTTATTTCATCTTTTAACCTTACTTAGAAGTCCAATATTTAAATACGTACTAGTTACTTACTCCTTGCCTGTGACCAAATGCCCAGCAAGAAACAACAAGAGAGGAAGGCTTGCTGCGGCTTACAGTTTCAGGGGATACAGTCCATCATGGAGAGGATGTTATGGTGGCGGGGCCGTGAAGCTGATCATGTTTTTGCAGACAGAAGGCAGGGAGAATGAATGCTACAGTCCTGGTTTTGTTACATTTGCTATGATAGTCACTGTCTTAGTTACTGTTCTATCATTGTTGTGCTGCGACATCAATACTAAGGCAACCTACAAAAGGAAGCACTTAATTGGGGGCTTGCTTACAGTCTCAGGGGTGAGTCCGTCTGTCATAGCTGGAAGTGTGGCAGCAGGCACAGCCATGGCACTGGGGCAATAGCCCAGAGCTTACATCTGACTCAAAAGTCGGGAGCAGAGAGAGCTCCAACCACAATGGTGTGGACTTCTGAAACCTCAACTCCCACCCTCAGGGACATACCTCCTCCAACAAGGCAACACCTCCTAACGCTTTCAGATAGAGCCATTCACCAAAGCTGTTCTTACTCAAACCAGCACACCGGCCAGTTGCCAGTGACATCATAGCAGCCACAGTAGGTAGGGCACCAACACAATCTTTGAGAAACAGACACTCAGCTCATAGTGCAAGTTTTTTCTGAAGAATTTGAATATAAGCTGCAGATAACCACGTGGGTTTCCAAATAACATGGTGATCTATAAAAATAATACACCTAAGCTCAGAAATCCTGAAGAAGATTGACATCATTTTCTTTATTTTATTGGCCTTTTGTTTTTGATTGTGTGGAGTTCTGTTCCAGTCTTTTCCTCTGTTTGCACTGGGCCCAGCTTGCTCATTTTTATGTTTTTGGAAGTAGAACATCCCACTGACTTGAGGTCTTCTACTCTTGAATAGACATTTTAAACCTGTAGTATCTTTCAAAAGAACGTGTTGGCTTCAGTTGTTCACAAATGGTTACTTATTATTTCAAAATGTATTTTCCAGTTTCCCTTGTGATTTCTTAAGCCAGAACTGATGTACCGAATCCGTGGGATTTCTCTAAATCTCTGCCTGTTGATTTTAATTCCTCTGTGATAAGAAAATATACTTCTTTGGGTTATTTAGATTCTCTTTATTTTCTTTCTTTTTATGTGACAAGGTTTACTTTATAGTGCAGATTGACTCCACACTTACTGTGTAGCCTATACTGATTTCAAGCTCCTACTGCCTCAGATTGAGTGCTGGGGTTGCAGTTCTTATACCACAACCCCATATTTATATTTTTTTCTTTTTATGGGACCCTGTTGTAAACTTGCTATGTAGCCTTGAACTCCTAATTTTCCTGCTTTCACACCCCAAATGCTGGGATTACAGGCGTGCAGGGCCACTCCAGGTATTTACTGTCTGCTCACTGAAGGCCTTTTACAGGGCCTAACACTGGCACTAGGTGGAAGAAGAAAAGGGAGAGGGGCGTGCGCCAGAAGGAGGATGGGATCTGTGTGGGGTGAGTTGTGTGGATGTGGTAAAGTCAGGTTGTTGGTAATCTCGTGGGCTCAGGTCTTCTGTGCCCTTGTTTATGTTTGTCTAGTGTTTCTCAGCAGGAAGCAGAGCGCTGCTGATTCCAACCGCAGCTGTTTCAATGCCTCTTCCCTCCTCCCATGGTCTGTGTTTGCTTCATGTGTTTAGTGCTCTCTCGTCGGGAGCGCATATACTGCTGTATTTCCCTTACAGCCATTATGGTATCAACATGTCCTCTTCACCGCGTATTTTGTAGTCTGGACTTCTAGTAGGCCAGCTCTTCCATTTTTGTTAAGGTCACTGTTTATATGGTACATCTTTTCCTGATGTTCTGCTTTCAATCTGCCTTTGACTCTAAACTGTGTCTCTCTCTACGAAGCGCATCATTTACTCTTGTTTTATGAATCAGGCTATTTTGAGTGGAATTATTGTCGCCATTCTAGCTTTCTCATGGCCTTTGCTTGCATAAGGCATTTTACATTCTTGGTTTTCTGTCTGTCTTTGAATCTAAAGTGCATCGAGTCTCATACAAAGCATTTAGCTTGATCTTTTATGACTTAGTCTTTGTGACAGTTAATCTCTGTCACATGATAGGATTCAGAATGACTGGAAGCAAATCTCTGGACGTGTTGTGAAGACTTTTCTGGATTAGGTAATTGAGATAGAAACTCTACTGTAAATGTGGGTGGTTCCATTGCATGGGCTGGTGTCCTGTACTGGATGGAAGGAGAAGAAAGGAGACTCTACCTGGGGCCTGCACGTGAGCTCCATGTCTGCCGTCTGACAAAGCCCTTAGTCTAGTCTAGCCAGTGAGGTGGGCGACCTCTGACAGCTCTCTCTCTTAATGCTGTGTCAGCCTTTTTGCTGTTGCTGTCACTTCTCCTCTTCCATGTGAAATAATCCTGGTATAATTTATTTTAATTTCATCACTTTGCCAGACACGATGCCTTGCGACTGTAATCCCAGCATTCAGGAGGCTGAGGCAAGAGTGTTTTCAGGGCAGTCTAGACTGTAGAGTAAAACCCTACCTCAAATATGTAAGTAAATTCATTTGCTTTTATACTGTTTCACCTTTTTACGTATTATATATATTGCAATATAAATTTTCATTTATTCCAGTCTACTGTGAATTTTTACTAACTCTATGAAATAGAGAAACCATATTTCAATGTAGCCCCTGCTGTTGTTACCATACATATCATGGTTGCTGCTTCAAGCCTAGTGAACTTCACCAGCACTGTAAATAACTGCCTTTTAAATCCACTGAAGAAAAGATAGCAGTGGTGTGTTTGCCTGTATGAGAATGGCCCCGATACTCTTCAAACAGATTGTGTGTGTGAGTGTGTGTGCATGCACGCACATACATATGTGTAGTGTTCCCGTGAGTGAGTTCCGGTGCCACAGCATATATGAGGTCAGAGGTCAGCTTTCAGGTCTCAGTCCTCAGAGACTAGCTGGCCTCACAGCTTCTGGAGATGTTCCTGTCTCTGCCTTCCATTGCCAATAGGCTTGCTGGGGTTACAAATGCTTGTACCACACTGTCCGGTGTTCACTTCTGTTCTGAGGATTCAAACTAGTTGTTCCAGTGTGTTTAGCTCTTGCCTATTTCAGCTCTCTGCCCCTCCTCCAATGCGCCACTACCCAGTCAACAGGAATTGTCCCTTCCCTTTGCATCTGATGAGGTTCGCTGCTGTGTTGAGACTTTTCTTTGTCTCGCAAGTGTTTGACTATGTGTGCATCTACCTGTGGCTCTCATGTGTATCCTATGTAGAATGTGCACTTCCCTGATGCGTAAGGTAGTACCTTTTCCCAAACTGGGGACTTTCTTTTTCTTGCCTCTATTTTTACTCTCCTCCCTCCCCTCTACTTTAACCCAAATCTCTCATAATGCAATCTTTCTTACTTTCTCCCCGCCTCCTTTATTTTTTGACAGCTACCCTGCTGTGTGGACTAGGCTAGAGTTAAACCCATGATCCTCCTGCCTTAACCTCCTTAGTGCTGGGAGCACACACAACTAGGACTAGATGGGTTTTAATTCATCTATTTCCAAGTTCTTCTGCCAAGGCAGATATGCTGTTGAACCCCCTAGTCAAGTCTTCTTTCGGTTAGCTGTGTATAATAAACACAGTTTCTGTCTGTCAATAGATTGCATTCTTGTGCCATTGCTGTCATAATCGTTCTTTAATGCCCAAGCCGTGATTTCCCTTAGGTCTTTGAACATATTTACCATGGCTGTTTTGAAGTCTTTGCCTAACACCAGCCTCAGCACCCACGGCACGGGCTGCTGGTTGCTTCCCCTGACCACAAAGGGAGCTCACCTTTTTCTTGTATCTAACTTTTTTGAAAATTGAACACGTTAGATATAATATTGTAGCAACTCTAAATTCCCTCTGCCTGTCGGTCTCTCATACACACACACACACAGTGTGCTGCCAAGTTTACTCACTGGCTCCACTAAACGTGTCCCACCATCTCTGAATCTCAGTGCTGCCACTGAGGTCAGGCCTCCTGTTTTGTCTGTTATTCTTGGTTTGATTTCTGTGTCCACCTGTTCAGTTATTGCCTCAGCATCAGCATCTCCACTCGGCCAGCAATGGAGCCAATACCCTAAGATCACCCCGAAGCCACTCAGGCTTTCACTCCTCGGATGGATTTGTGTGTGGTCTAGAGGTGCAGTCCCGCTTTGGGCAGTGGACTGTGCGCTCAGCTCTTCTCTCGTCCTGCGTCTTCCCAGGGCAGGCACAAATCCTCACATCCAACCAGAGACACAGCGCCCCCCTCTCATCGCCCCCGTGCTTCCAGACAAGCGGGACACGGGGGACATACCAAGGCCTAGGACTCCCATTCTCTGCTCTCCTAGTCTGCAGCTCTGACATTTGCATAGCTAAAAGCCACAATGCTGGGCTTCCCACGGCATTGCTTTAAATGTGGGCTATTGTGTTGGGTGGTTGGCGTGTGTGCCCTTGGCCTGTTTAAGGCATTCTGCTGATTACGCAGCAGCCAACGCTGTGTTGTAGAACATGTCTCTCTGACAGGGCCCAGGCCAGCACCTGACCTTTCCCCTCCCTGTCCCTTGACTTTGTGATTCTTAGTTGGACTGGGTGATCCCCACCGACACTCTCTGTCAAAGTTCCAGAAAGGCCTCCACAGGCCCCTGCTGCTCCCTCCCCGGCAACACCCACCTCCATCTGGGAGTGAGATGGGAACGAGCAAGAAACACATTCATCCTAATCCATACACACCAGGACATCTTGTCCAAGAGTGACTAGAACAGAGAATTCCAGAAGATGCAGTCACCTGTGAGAAAGCCCTCTCTCAGTGAACACATCCACACATGACACTCAGCAACGGCCCAGAGCTCTGGCATTCAAGGATAAATAGACTGAAGTGCCAGCTCATACTTCTGGTAACCCTTGGCCAAATGGCATTTCTCTCCTGCAGACCTGGCAAGGATGTGCCAACAGCTCAGTCTGCCGTGAGCCACACCTACCAGCCTGCTTGGACGACTGCCAGCTGGTAGAGGGGGTTTCCACCCTACAGCTGCCACCCCACAAGGAAGCTTGAAGCCCTGCATTGCCAGTGCCAAAGAGCTTGAATGGCCAAGAGTGCCGTCAGTGAATCATGTTCCAAGTCTGTCACAGTCACCATGAAGGTGACTAAGAACCCCAGAGGGAAGCCAGTTCGTGTGTCCATTGCTACAGAGGCCTAAGACATCTTCATATAAACACATGATACCCTAATTTGCTATACTCTGAGTGTAGCCCCCACATAGACGTCCCACTGGTCTCTGGTCTCTGGATAAAAGCATTTGGTGTCTGTTTTAGGTATTGTATGCAAAGAATGGCATATAGGTTCTCAAAGCCAAAACTGTGGATGTAGGGCCATTGTCCAATGGTCACTTGGGAGTGGCATTTCCTGTCAGCCTTTGTAGGTAGGCTGCAAAGTTCATTTCCTCCAGGTACCGGATACTCCTTACTATGAACCTAAGTTGAAATGCCAGGCTTGAGGCCCAGGTGGGCCAGTTTTGGAATGTCCCAGGGTATGACTAGCAGCCCTTTTAAGATAAGTTGTTTTGAGAAGGAATAAGAGTTTCAGGAGTGTCCCCTCCCTGCACAGTCAGCTTGGCTTAGTCTCCAAGGATGGCCTGTGTGCAGGGAAAGTCTTTGCTCCCTACATTCTTAGTCCTATTTTTAAGGGGCAGCCCCAGCCCCAGACCTGGCCACCCCAATCACGTATGCAGGGAGGGGACCCTGCCACTATAAAGCTGCACGGTGCCGTCAGCTTCCTGGATGAGCCTCTCAAAGACATCATCATTCTTGTCACCTTCTTGCAATTTGAATCACACTGCAGTGCTCCATCCCACGCTAAAATCCTCCATCTTCCCCGCGGCGGCAGGATGATGGATTCTGTGCAGATGGCAGCTGCTCTCCATCTGCAAGAGGCCACTAGCAGGGAGAGAAGACAAGAAAAAAAAAGTCAAGTCAAACCCTGTTTCCTGCTCAATAGTTCTGGAACCTTCTAGAAGCCTGATTTTATTGGGGCACAGAAAATGATGTCCCAGAATGAAGGCTTCAAAGGCAGTGGCTCACTTCCTGCCTCTCATCTGGTATTGTCTTGTGAGGCAAACTAGAAACTAGATGTCTCTTTCCTCAGGGGGTCATAGATACAACACTTTTCCACAGTGTCAGTCATAAAGCCTGGAACTGGGTATGTATCTCATACCAAAGCACACACTAGTCCCTGGATCCAATCCCCACCAGCTGAAGACCAAAGCCTGCTGTTTCCTTACCTTTCTGTGTGAGAACTCTCATAAAGCGGTTCCCCTAGGCTATGCTGTGTGATTGTCCATCAGAAGATGTCCAGGAGGATCCTGCCTGTTCCTGGGAGGAAGGCTGCATAGAGAGGCCAGCATTGCAGTTTCTGTGTGAAATTCTTTCACGTGTTGACCATTTGAATCCCAGCTGGTAGCACTATTTTAAGAGGAGCTAAAAACATTAGGAGTTTGAGGTGGTTGGTTACTGGGTCCGTGCCTGTCCCTTCCCTGCTCTGCATTTTGCCCACCGTGAGGTGAACAGCCTTCCCCATGCACCCCTGCCTCTGGGATACTCCGCCCAGGCTTATGGGGCTAAGCAGCCATGAACTCTCTAACACGGGAACAAGATGTGACACTTCTCCTTCAAGTCGTTTCTGTCAAGTAACAGGGTCACAATGACTTTTAAAAATGTAGCACAGAAGAATCTGGATGGACAGTCTGTGGTGGTTTGGATGAGAAATGTCTCCTATAGTCTTGGGCATTCGAAAACAGCTGGTTCCCAGGCTGAGGAGGCAGAGCCTTGCAGGAGGAAGTACGCCATTGGGGCCAGCTTTGAGAGCTTAAGGCCTCTCCCTACTTCAGTTTGCTCACCGGGTCTTGTACTGGTGGTTCAAGACATGACCTCTCAGCTCCCGTTCCTGTCCCTGCCTGCTGCTGTGCCTCCCAGTCTTGATGGTGCTAGACTCTTAGCCTGGAACCATAAGCCAAAATAAACTATTAACTCTATAAACTGCCTTGATTGTGGTGTTTGACCACAGCAGCGGTAAAGAAACTTTCACACATTTCTGGGTCCCCCTCTGTCTGTCTGTTACATGGTAGTCCACCCTTAGCATAATAATGAGTAGTTCATCCCGAATCTTTTCATCTCAATCCCATGGCACAGAAAACTCTGACCAAGTTCACTGTTTTCCTTTTGGCCTGTTGTTTATGAAGGACATCCTTTTCCTCACTGCTACTTAATGTACTATGAAGGTTGTCACCCAAGTTTTGGGCGCAGGGAACCATGGTGCTGTGAGGTCAGAGGCACCATGAACCTGCCAGGATCTTGGGCAGGTGGGCTCCATGGAGCTTCAACACCACCCACACACAGCCCAGGCCCTTCTGCCACCCAAGTGGATCTAACATACCAAGGTCACAGGAACTGGGGGACCAACTCTGCCCCTCACCCTCTTCCTTGTAAGGGCCCTGACTGAAGACATATGCATTTTGCTGCCAGCATGTTTCCATGCAAGCTTTCATTTCTCCTGCTCCCTGGGTAAGCACAACCTAGAGGTCACTGGGTTAGGAAGATCACTCCTGACCATAGAGCTCTATGGTGCCTACCCAGCCCACCCTGCTCTTCAAGGCCAGGCATTGTTAGTTACATACCTTGGTCTTCCAGTCTGGCCAACTTGCTCCAAACCACAGTGGACCTCAACGGCCAGCTGCCACCCCACCTGACACATGCTGGCCCAGGCCTTATCATCTGCCATAGCCGTTGGTGCCCAGTGTGGTCTTCCTCCCACAGTGGTTGCCATCGCCAGGGCATTGGGGCCTTCGGTCATAGGCGGCACATCTGTGGACACCTTCTGTCCCCACTGCTGCACTCCCTGGGTCTCAACTCTCAGAGCTGATGGCGCCGGCCACAGGGGAGGTGGCCCTCTGGGCACTCCTACCAACAAGGCTGCTTCCTTCTCCAGGGCGGCCACCACAGGGCATGTCTGATGCTTAAGCGGGCTCCTGTGCATGAAAGAATGATGCACGCCCCCTCAATCCCTCTTTTCCTCCCACCCAGGGCCCATGCCATCAGTCCTTGTCAGGTCTTGCCTCTTTTACCCAGAAGCAGGCTGCTCTCCCTGGGTGCCCTTCTTCCCAAGCTGGGGGCCAAATTCAGGGCTCAATCCTCACTTCCTCCAGGACACCTTCCCTGACTGCTGTTGACAACTGATCTGTGATGGTGACCCTAGCCTCTGTGTGCTTCCGTGTCTGCCAAGTGTTCCAGCAATCTGCACTCCCCACCTATCCTCCACACAGAGGCCTAGCAATACTCAAGAGTGATTCATCCTTCTGCCTGCTAAGAACGAAACCACAACCAAGAACAGTCAAGTTGCATTTTAGAAATGAGTATCCTGAGTTGCAACCTTAACGGGGAGACATAATTCAGAGATTAAAGATCCAAGCCAGAAAACATGGCCGCCTACCAAAGTCATCATTAGGGGGTAGGGGATGGGGCTCAGGGGTTCAGCACTTGCTCAAGTGCACAAGACCCTGACCACGGAGAAAAAAACAGACAACTTGTCGTTAGCTAGAAGCAAAGATGTCCTGGCCACCAGCAGCATTTAAAGACGTGCCTCTGAAAGCCATGCTAGCCTGCCTCCCTCGGGGTCGTTGTTATGGATTTGCTGCCGGTCCCCACAAACCAAGGTGGCTGGTCCCCTG
>LOEQ01001469.1:11015-21226 GCA_001685075.1 Bramus lutescens | reverse complement strand
ACCTTTGGAAGAGTAGGCAATGCTCTTAACCACTGAGCCATCTCTCCAGCCCCGTGAGCCTTTATTCATAATCCCCCAACTCTGAAAACATTCCAAATGTCTACTAGCTGGTGATTTTTATAAACGAGCTGTGGTTTATTTATATTGGAATGCCGTTCAGCAAAAAAAAGGGTGTAAGCAACTGTACAGGGCACCATGAATGGATTCCGATAGCTCCTGCTTCATGAAAGGAGCTGAATTCAAAGGCATTTGGCATGCTGGAGTAGATGATCAGACTCAGAGAAACTGTGGTCTAGGAACAGGCATGGGGGAATTTCTAGGAGGGACAATTGTGTGTCATGATGGTGTAAGTGCTGGTGGTGGTAGTAGAGGTGCACATGGAAGCCTGAATTCAACACTGGGTGTCTTTCTCAATTGTTCCCTATTCTGCTTTTTTGAGACAGGATCAGGCATTGAACCTCCCAGAGCTCACTGATGAGACAAGAGCAGCTGGTCAGGGAACCACAGGGATTTTACTGTCTCTAATTCCTCAGCGCTGGAATTACAGGTGCAGGCCTCCATGCCTGGCTTTTCGACAGAAGAGCCGAGGGTCTGAATCCAGATGTGATGGCTAATCTTGGCCCTCAGCTTGACTGCTTTAGAATCAACTAAAGCCCAAGCAGATGGGAATGAATGCCTGTGAGGGATAACTTAGGTAACCTACAGATATAGAAATGTTACTGTATTTACACATAATAGTACAAACTATTTTTTAAAAATCTATGGTTTTTTGCGTGTGTGTGCATGTGCGCACACACACGTGTTTTGCCTACATGCATATCTGTGTATCACTTGTGCCAGGGACCGATAGAGTCCTGAAGAGGGCATCAGATCACCTGGAACTGGAGTTACAGACAACCAAAAGTCACAATTGGATGCCTGAGAACCAAACTCAGGTCCTTTGGAAGAGCGGCCAATGCACTTCACCACTGGGCCATCTCTTTAGCCCTGATAAATTATTCTTTAAGGTTTCTGTATCACTTTATTTTATCACTAGCAAGAAGTCTTTCAGGGCTTGGTTGAAGGTGCTCAGTGATTTGGACTTCTGGTCATGTCCTGGTAGCAAACCCATGTTTTTGGCTTTTTTTTGCATAGAAAAGCCACAGATCCAGGCATCCACTCTCAGTGGCCTTGCTATCTTATCAGTTGCTACCTCCCTCTGACAAACACACCTCCGGCATGCCCCAAGAGAATGCTTCCAATTGGTATCTTTTCTAGGACATCTAATAGCTGGTTGGAAGAGGTTCCAAAGGTCACAGTTTTTACAACCAAGTTTGTTCCTTGGAAGACAAGCGCATACGCTAGCTATATCCTCCTCCATACGATAGCATTGAGTTTGGTCTGCCCGAATAAGGGCAGCTGGTAGCAGGCCTGTCTTAGTTTTATGAGTCTTCTAGTTATTAATTCTTGAGGTTATAGTCTATGAGTTCTAGAATAGCCTACCCTAAAGGCTCCTGGGTTCAGCCTCTCAGCCAGGGCCATCCAAGGGTTCCAGAGAACATACCCAATTTGAGTTTTACAGTTCCATCTACTTTTCTTGGAAGCTGGAGAATGGGGCAATACAAGTTTTGATTAAATGACACTGTGCCAAGTTTCTTTATGATTTGCTCAATTAAATGTGCACTTTCAACACAGAGGACCAGTGGCGGTGTGCCCTAGTGAAGCATTGTCCAAGTATTTTTTAAAACCTGGCTATTTCAGTGGCTTTTCTGCCTGAGGTGGCCTGACCATTCAAAAAATTTACAAGCAACCCCAGCAATTGTTCATACTCTTGTAACTGGGCCAAATGGATAAATCCCATCTTTAAGCAATAAGAGTCTGCTGGGATTTGTCCTGCCTTCTGGGTCATGGCCCAGCAGCTGAAACATAACCTTTCCCCATCTCTAGCTTCCAGGATGACATTTCCCCAGAAGCTTATTCATTACGGAAGCTGCACTGTACATTCCGGCCAGCGTTTGTACCATTTGGTGTGACCGTAGCCATCTCAGTTGCCTTAGTTGTGACAATCTGACTTGAGCCGCTATCACCATTTTCTGCACTGTAACTGCACATTCCGAGACAGGCTGCATGGAAAACCTGTTCTTTTTCTCATCTCTCCCATCATAAGAAACACAAGTAAGTCAACTGCTGATTTTCTTTAATGATCTGTCAATACCTTCTGTATCATTGCCCCAACTCTGCTTAACTTTTAATGCAGATACATCTTTTGAGAGCAAAAAATGTTCTGATCCACTTTTAAAAATTTAGGGTAATTTTTAATAATAATAATAAAAGTACCCAAGACTTCAGGTGATACTCTACACCACAGTAAAAATTAGGATGAACATTATGTCAGCTCCTTAGTTTTTACTATTTTCTTCAGTTAGGATCTCATTATCTTCCCCAGTCTGACATTGACACCCTTGGCTAAAGTGATGCTCCTGTCTCAGCTTCCTGAGTAGCTGCGATTATAGCGGTGCACCGCTTCCCTCAGCTCTACTAGATCAGCATGTACCCTCATGTAGAGTGCTCATTCCTTAAATCACACATAGGCTACCTTGGTTAAATGGTGATTTTTTTCCCCCTCTGAGGCTCTTATCATATTCTGCCATTTGCACAGGTTGGATCTTCTCAAGGGTTTAGCCAGGGGAAGGGACCTAAAGGTGAGGGCTTTTATACTGAAGAGCATCATATCTTCTTAGGAACTTTGTCTCCTTGTTAGGTTGTTTAGAATAAGTTATCTTTATCTTGTCTGAATCAAAATCACCCAACCAACTGCCATATTGAGATGATTACTGACAACCATTACCCAGTGGAAACTTCTGCAGAGATTGGAAATTTAGCCACGTTATTAAATATAGTAGCCACATGTGGCTACTGAACTATTTCCATCTCCTTAAACATTACAGAGTGTTTCAAAATTGTGCTTCATTATGAGGTGTATGGTGACTCCGTGCAACTCCCCCGCAGGTGCTGAGTGAACTAGGGCCCATGACTGCCTGAGACCTTGCTGTCGAAATGCATGGCTAGCTGTTGCGACAAAGGGAAACAGTGAACAGTCTGTTTGAGGAGATGTAACGAAGGCTGAGGATGTCCGCAGCAGCCAGCTGTTTACTGGAAAGCAGATTTGGAGATGGAGTGTTTTTACAATGGGATGCTACTGGAAACCCAGGAACAGCTTTATGAATGGTCATTGAGTCTCACCCACACCATTAATTTCTATATATGTTATATGATAAGAAAGTTACTGGGAGGGGGGTTGGCTCATGCAGTTACAGAGGCTTAGAACTCATGTCAGGCCTGCAACTAGGAGAGATGCTATAATGTGTCATTGGCTTAGTCCATGTTTGAAAGTTCAAGGGCCTGGAGATCAGTGTGTGAATTCTGGAGGCCCGTGGCCAGAGAGAGACTCTGGGTTTGGAGAAATGTCTTCTGCACAGCTGGAGCTGGTTCGAAATAGGATATTGATGCTAGATGTCAAATAGCTTTACATTCTGGAAGCATTTTCCTTCCAGAACAACTTTTCTTCTCAGATTGCAAAAGTCACCTCACCCACAGGACACAAGAAAAACACTAGGAGCTGATGCGTTAGGTAGACACTCTTGCTCCAGCAGAGGATGCCACCTTGGAAAGAGTAAACCCATGGTGCTGGAGAGATGGCTCAGGGGTTAAGAGCACTGGGTGCTATTCTAGAGGACCTGAGCTCAATTCCAAGCAACCACATAGTGGCTCACAGCCATTTATAGTGGAATCTGATGCCCTCTTCTGGCATAAAGGTATACAAGCAGATAGAGCACTCATACATTAAATAAATAGAACGAACCAGCCATCAAGGCCCATAGCTGCACTGGCGAGGCAAAGACAGCCACTCCTGTTCTCTTAAAATAGTGTTTGCTTGTTTATTTATTTACCTATCTTATGGTGTATATGTGTTTGTGTGAGAGTACCCACGCAAACGCTTGCACAATGTGTGCCAAGATGCATGCGTGGAGATTAGAGGATAATTTTGAGGAGTCAGCTCTCTCCTTCTACCATGTGGCTTCCAGGAATCCAACTCAAGTTATCAGGCTTGTCGGCAGCCACCTTGCTGGCCCAAGCTCTTCTTGTCCGATTCTCTGCTACATTATGGACTCACCCTCTCAAAAGGAGCTGGCCATTGCCAAGCCATCAGGGAGGGTGACCAGATTCGACAGGGGGCTATGCTGTGTGTCGGGGTCACATTGTGGGAAGCCCGCTTTTCTGTTTTCCTCTACATTCCATGTGGTGTGCTTGACTCCATCCTCCAGAACAGCCTCTTCCTTGTTATTGCTTGGCAGGAGAATGGGTAAATATGGCACGGTCCAGCAGCACTTTGGTTTATGGCACAAAACTTCTGAGCATGCTGTAAATGAGGCAGTGCCCAGGCTCATAGATAGTGTGTTGGACAACTCTCTATCATTGTGACAAAATTCCCAAGACAGACAACTTAGGAGGAAGAAAGGTCTCCTTGGCTCACAGTTGTAGTGGCTCCAGTCGGTGCACGTTTGAACTGGACCCCTGCTAAGGAGCACATCATGGCAGGATGTGCATGGTGGGAGAAGCTGCTTACCCTGCTTATAACTGCAAGCTAATAGAGGGATGGAAAGGGATCTGGTTCCTGGTATCTTCCTTAAGTGCACACCCCCAGCAACCTAACATCCTTCTATTAGGAGCTTTATCATGTACCAGGTGTGTCACAGGCCCACAACTGAGTATGTCACACATAGGCCTTCTCAGGCAATAGTCAGGATTCTAAGTGTATAAAAATTGTAGGTGACCTGAATAGGGAAGAAGTGGGCAGAGCCAGCTACAAATTGCAGGCGATCCTGAAGCACTGAGAGGGTCCTGTCTGGGGTGGGTCCTTGTCTGAGAGTAAGAAGGGAGCAGAGATCTGCCCTCCTAGTAGATCCAAAGCTTGTGAAAGATCTGAACAGATTCTTGTTTGTTTGTTTTTGTTTTTTAAACATGCCGGGCAAGGATGGGCTGCCATCTTGCCTTGCAAATCCACCTATCCTCTGTGCTGGCCCTCACATTGTTGGGAACATTTGCACCTGGTGCATTTGAAAGGGCATCTAAAGACCTCATCCTTGGGGTCTCCTCACTCTGACCAGAGGTCAAGAGCGGGAAGTACCAGCCATGCAACTAACAGAGCCCAGTAGGATGGCACCGAGTTCATCACAAACCCTCACCCATTTGCCGAAACTTATGTGCATATGAATATTAAAATAGCTACCTCTGCAATGTCTGACTGCAGAACTAGGCACAGACATACTGAGGCTGAGCTTCTCTCTCCCCACTCTTCTATTTTTGTTCTTTGCTTTCCTGCTTTGAGTGTTTTATAAAACACTGCTTACTCCCAACCTAATTTTATAATAAATACATTTAAGTATCCCCATCTCCAAAATCAAATGCAGGGTTTTTTTTTGTTTTGTTTTTTGTTTTATTACTGCATATAAGTTGGCTTGCTGATTTGGCCTAAAAATATATCTTCTGGAGGCAGGGTGTATAGCTCAGTGGTGGAGCATGGGCTTAGCATATTTGAGGCCCTTAGTACCAAAAAATAATTTCAAGTCTTATGGATCCCCAATGGAACACAAGTAATGCTAATTCGAGCATTGGAAACAATGCTTCTCCTACCTCACGCTTCAAAGCTGTTGGAAAGCTGGCCAACATGTCTTCTTGCCCTAGAGAACGTTGACAGTTGGGGGTCCCACCTCTTCGCAGAATCCTGGGGATCCCAGCAGGCAGTCTCCTAGAGAACTTACTCTCAGGGGACCTTGGAGCTGAAATATCTAATAAAAAATTCAGCAACCAGAGCTCATTCCAACTGCGCAGGACTGATGATGATATCTGCCCCATTCCCAGTGTTTACAAACCAGGTCAGACGTAGGCAGTCCCATGTCCTTGCAGCTCCCCTCGGGATGGCCCGGTGGCTGGATGAAGAATGGCTAGTTCATGTCACCATCCCCAGCACGTGTGCCCCCTCACGACTAGACTTCGGGACAGACCACAGAGAAGAAACCCGAAGTAGGAGCAGCAGGTAGAGGTGACCCGAGAAGGATCCAGTTCAAGTGACAAGAACTGCCGATGTCTTTCTCAGCCCATTGTTGGAGTCTGCCACCAAGGCCATGACTGCAAGAAGCCAAAGACAGAGCTGACGTACAATGTACCAGGTCTGTGTTATATGGATTTTCTTCCCTGTTACTGAATGGGCACGGGCAGAGGGCTCCAAGCCCTTTAAAGACAAGGGCAGGTACAGCACAGCTGTGGTAGCATTAACCTCCACATAGGGCAACCAAAAAAGCAGTAGGTTAAACTCTATGCATAGCTACTGGCAGCTGGGAAATACCCAATACTCATATTTAGGGGATTATGGGAGAAGGTGCATAGATTTAAAGGAAATCACTGTTTGGCTTCTCTGTGCTTCCTCCCCACTCCTCTCCATTTCCCCGTGGGAAGACTTGACTCTTGGTTTTGTTCCTCTGTGAAGGTGGGACATTGAGAGGCAGATTTGTGACAGGCTGTCTGGCTAACAGCAAACATGTGGGGGCTTCTGTGTCAGTGCCCTTTGCCATGCTTAAGGGTTGGGGAAGCAGATTTCCACCTGAGGCAATGGTACCTGCAGAGGGGCTTGTGTCAGGGACAAAAGTAGAGAACCCTCCTTCCAAAGGCTGTGATAGATGCACAGACTTTCTTCCAAGGCAAGTTGCAATACACTTTCAACTAAATTAAAAAAATAAATAAATAAACCTGATCTTCATCACATTTTATTATGAAGCATTTACATATGGGAAAATTAAACAAAAAGCTGAGGAATTTTTTAGTCCCAAAGCAACAGTAGAAGGTCATTCAGCTTGCAAAAGCAGCCAGGTTCTCAGGTCTAAACAAGCATGCCTAGATGCAGGCCTCCTAATTCCATTTTGCTTCCACAGTTAAAATTCAAGGAAATACTTCAGTAGGTGATCAAACGGGGATTCAACGCGGGGGAGCAAAAAGGAAGTCTGGCCAGAGAGCTCAAGGCTGGGAGCTGATGCTGTGAGTTCCTGGAAGGAGGATTCCCTATCTTCCATGTATTCACCTCTGCATTTGTAAGAAGCTGCAATCCAGACAAGCAACACAAGCAAGGCTGGGATCTGGGGACCATAAACACTCTGCTGGAGATGCCTCCCGCAGCCAAGAAACTCCGCTACTTCATAATACAGGCTGCTGGAATGGGGAAGGGTGTTACCTCATCCCTGAGGAGGTCTCTGTAGTGGGGCAGTCTCAGGCATAGTTATCCTGGATCCGGAAGCTGTGGTTGACACTTTCTGCACAGTCAACATCCTTATTCTGCCTAAGGGAAAGTTTCGCCATTCTCATGGGCCTAAAGCAGTGGTACTCAACCTTCCTAATGATCTGAACCTTTAACACAGCTCCTTGTCTCGTCTTGTGGTGACTCCCAATCGTAACACTATTTTCATTGCTACTTCATAACTGTAATTTTGCTATGGATTGTAATATAAATATCCACTATGCAGGAGTTCAGATATGCAACCCGGTGAAAGGCTCTTTTGACCCCTAAAGGGTCTTGAGCCACAGGTTGAGAACTGCTAGTATAAGGCATTGGTTTGTGGGTCAAGACTGCAATCATGTTACTGGTACTTAGACACACATTCAATGAGGACTCATCCCCCTCCACACGGGCCCACCTGAAGGCAAGGACAAACAAAGGTGTAAAAAGCTTCCTTCCTGCAGGACCGAGCAGAATGCTGGTTACTCATGTCCCTTACTGCCCAGCTGAACACACTAAACTCTCCAAGTACCACAGCTTCAGGGAAATCCAAAGAGAGGGTCTTAGCTCTTGCCCCTTTCCAGCAGAAGCCGGCAGCCCAGAGGTGCATATTTCTTTTGTTAGAGGACCAAGGGAAGGCCAGGTGGGCAGTGTGCTCCCAGTCAACGGTCAGCACCTTCACCGATGGCTGTACTTGCTTTGTGCTATGGTGTGGTGGCAGCAGGATGGCCAGGGGCTGTGGTCATCTACTCCCATTCTTAGTCATAAAACAGGAAGAGGGGCTTAGAGGGGCAGAACCGAGATGAAGGCAACCCTCAGACCTACGTAGAGAGTGGGGAACAGACAACTGGCTAGACTCTAAAAAGCCAAAAGGGTTTGAAGGACTCTAACAGGCCCAAACATGGCATTGGTAGGTCCTGCCCTTCCGCTCTTCTTTCTTATGTTAAACCAGTTTCTTATTTGGCCACTTGCTTATGCCCTATTCATTCCTGAGGCTGATCATCAAGGTCCAGCTGTCAAATTTTATTGTTTGGCTATACTGAGTAACATGTCCAATTAGGACTCACCAGTTCATCCTAGCATGGACTTTTCCCCACTTTCTCCTTAAAAGCCACTCCTGAAGAGCCACCTGCTGCTGTCCTTTTTTATGATTTTTTAAAAAATGCTGGCTGGTCCCAAGCAGCTGGCAGTGGGTCCCGGTGCCCTGTCCCAAGCAGCGGGGGCCNGCTGGTGCCAGCGAGGAGGGCGGGTGTGAGCAGGCGGAGGGTAGAAGGCACATGGGCAGACACATCGTACAGAATAGAATTAAATATTTATTACTTAGAGGAGAGAGAGAATGGGGAAAGAAAAAGAGAAAGGAGAGAGACAGAGAAGGGAAGAGGAAGAGAGAGAGGCACGCACTCCAAGAGAGGACAGTGAGAATCAAGATGGCTAGAGGAGGGCAGGGGTCACGGGGAGTGGGCATGGTTTGTCTCTTAAAGAGACGAAAACCATAACATCTTTGCTCTATTCAAAGGCAGCCTTCTGCTTTTGTTCTGATAATTCAATGTCTGGGTATTTTTTTTGTGTGTGTGTGCCAAATCTGAGGCCCCTTCAAGTTTTAATTAAAGCCCTGCAAGGTATTCACATATACAGGCGTGCCCATGCCACCATCAGGGTTTAAAGGAGTCTGGGGGGAGCACACACACAAGCCAGATCCTAGCATCACTGCCAGAGATCTGAATGAAAGTGTGCCGACACCTGCCTCATCCATCCAAACAGGGAGTCAGGCACCCAGGGTCACCTCACAACAGCCCAAAGACCCAAGACACTGTCAAAGGCTGCTAGTGTGTTCTTCCCATGTTTTCAAACCTCTGGAATGTTGTTCTTCGACATTTGGGGCACTAAGTCAGTATTCTCAGGCATTCTCAGAGTTTTCAAAAGGATCATATATAACACATGCTTTTAGCAATCTTCACACTCTATAACTTTAATAGTTAAATTATTTTTATAGAACAAAAGACAATATGCTTAGCAGTCCTTACAAAGAGCAACATCCTAGAGGAATACTCAGTGAAAACCCAATGCAAAATTCGGGTTTTTCAGTCAGGTCTTAGATTTCCTTGGACTCACTTGTGAACTCTGTCCCTTTAAAGGCTCGTTTGCACTAAAACTGTTGCAGCTTGGGACAGCACTCAAAGGACTCATGTGAGTGTCGGCCTATGTGAGCTTGTTTGTTGCCCCCCAAAAGCAAGTAGCAAGGGGTCCTAATGGGTGCATGGAAAGCTGTCTTGAGGTAAGCCTGTGAGGATCCTGTTAGCTTTCTATTGCTGGGACAAACTACCAAAGGTGAACAACTTACAAAGAAGAAAGGTTCATCTCAGTTCACAGGTCTGGAGGTTTCTGGCCTTGGTCGTTTGGCCTCATCACTTTGGGCTATGGCAAAGCAGAACATGACAGGGAGCTACTCACCACACAGTGACCAGGAAATAGAGAGAAACAGGAAGGGTCAGAGTACCAGCATCCTCTTCAATGCTATGCTCCCAGTTAGATCATGACTCCTAATGTCCCTACCACCTAGCAGTAGCCTTGTCAGCTGGGTATCAGGTCTTCAACATAGAAATTAGTGGCAGTGTGTGTGTGTGTGTGTGTGTGTGTGTGTGTTAGGCATTTAAGATACAAAACACAGCAAGCTCTAACGTTAGTTCATCTTAGTTGAAACTAATGGAAATGTGAAAACAGCACACTCCCTTAGCAAATTGGTTTGACAGCTGTTTTTTAAAAGCTAAGCATGCTCTATATAGAATCTTGAATGTGGAGTCCCAAAGCAGTTTTATTTATTGCACTCAAAAAGTGCAATCAACCTATATGTTCTTCAAAGAGCAAGAGCTTGAATAAATTCCGAGCATTCTTTTTTTAAATATTT
>LOEQ01001469.1:0-10898 GCA_001685075.1 Bramus lutescens | reverse complement strand
CAGGACCTTTGGAAGAGCAGGCAATGCTCTTAACCAACCACTGAGCCATCTCTCCAGCCCAATTCTGAGCATTCTTAAAAGGAAATTTTACTGAATAATACAAGGAACGAGCCATCTGTGTATGAGACAGCTGGACTCCATCTCAGGGACTTTCAGCTTAAGGAGAACAGCCTGTCTGAGAAGGTTCTGTGTGAGTTCATGAACAGTGTCCTCAGAGACAGAGAACAGGCTAGGTGTTTCCAGGGGACAGGGTAGGCCTGCAGGGCTAGGTGAGAACACAGAGGGGGGCCATGGAGTTCCTCGGGGATGATAGAAGTGTTAGTCACCATTCTGCCAGCACAACACGTGCCTGAGACAATCTACTTAGAGAAGTTCATTTTAGATCACAGCGTTGAGTGTTCCAGCTCACAACTGAGCCACTTGTTTGGGGATGAGTCATCAAGGAGGGAGCATGCTATGGAAGAAGAGTGAGGGAGGATGTCTGGGGCACATTCCCGTGACATAACGACTCCTCACTAGGTCTACTTCTTAACAGTTCTGCTGCCTCCCAATAGTGCCACCTAGACCCCAAACCTCGGCCACACTGGCCTTTGGAGGACGCTTTGTTTTCCGCAGTGTTTGCTCTCTTCCCACCCTCCGCATTCAGCAGCGCTTTCCCTTTAACTCCCTGGGTCTTAAATGCGCTTAGGTTCCCCACCCCTTCTTACATTTTCCTAACTTTTTGAACTTTTTCAGGACTGGAAAATACTTTTTGTTTTCGTTTTCTTCCTTTACAAATTTGACTCACTTGCTTTTTTCTTCTCTGTAGCGTTCTTCTCCATTCCCTCTTTCTGTTTTTCTTTCATCTGTCAAACCTTACCTTCCCTGTTTCCCCACCTTTGCTTATTGTCTCAGTCGGGGTTTGTATGGCTGTAAAGAAACAGCGTGACCACGGCAGCTCTTACAAAGGAAAGTGTTTAATTGGGGTTAGCTTGCAGTTTCAGAGATGTAGTTCATCATCATCATGGCAAGAAGCATACCAGCATGCAGGCGGACGTGGTGCTGGAGAAGAAACCGAGAGTTCTACATCTTGATCATCAGGAAGTGAACTGTCTACCACACTGGGAGTCACTTTAGCATAAGACATGAGACCCCTGTCTTCCTCCAACACACTTCCTCCAACAAGTGCCACTCCCTATAGGCCAAGCATTCCAATGCGTGAGTCCGTGGAGCCATGTCTATTCAAAGCATTGCTCTTATCTTTTTTCTTATCTCATTCATTTACTGTTCCCACACTTACCCTAAGTTATTTGTAGCTTCATAGCACATTCTACAATACTTTGGGCGTTTTCAGTCCTATGATGGTTGGTGATGGATTAGTGGGTGGTAACACCTTTACTGTGTTGCTGCATCTTGAATGGTGTGGTGTCCTTCTGCCACAGTGGGTTACTTATTCCTTGCTGAGTGGTAGGTACTAGGGGCTGTGCCTTCAAGGCTAAGCTTCTCAATAGGAAGATCCTTGCCCCATTCCAAATCCCCAAGAGAAGTCCTAACCAACACATGAACAAATTGCAACCCAGAAAGGCAAGGAACATGGAAAAGTAGGGCAACATGACTTCAAAGATCACTGTGGCTTCTCAACGGCTGAACTCAAAGATGCTGAAATAAGCAATATGTCTGATGAAGACTTTGAAGTTTTGTGGCAAAAATGACAGATGACCTAAAAGAAGTTACAAACAAGCATATCGATTCAATTCAGGCCCTAGAGGCAAAAGTCAGCTACACAGAGGGAGAAGTCGGCAGGGTGAATAAGAAAATTGGCAATAATATGGGCAAAAAAGTCAGCAACGTGGAAGAAAGAGTCATCCATAAAATTCAGATTTGAAAAAGAAATAGAAATATTGGAAATGGCAAACTCACTGAATCACAGAAAAACACAGTGGGAGAAAAAAAACCCAGAAACACATGGGCTCAACAGAGAAGAATACATGAGGTGGAAGAGAAGGCTGAAGGGCTGCTGCATTTAAACTCAATAAGGAGGAAAGGGTGCTGAGCCCCTGGATGTGGTCAGGAGGCCAAACATGAGTCCCTAAAGAGAAGAGACTGAGGCAGACACTAAAGACACAGAGAATACACACTCACACTTCAGTGAAGATACAGCAGAAACATTCTCAAATCTTGAGAAACAGGCTTTCAGATACAAGGAGGCCTCAAATAGATGCGACCATAGACGTGACCAGGGGAGATATCCCTATGACGTACTGTAGTGAAGATGTCAAAAATACAAAACAAAGAAACAATGTTAAAAGCTGCAAGGGGAAATGCCACCTCACCTACAAAGGTAGAATCAGTATAGCACCAGCAGCACTCAATATCAGGAAACCACAGAAAACAAGGATACCATCCATCCAGGCCCTTTGAGTTAGGCTTTCTTGTTGACTTGGAACTCACCATATAGACTAGGCTGGCTGGTCAGTGAGGTCCAGGGATTTGCCCAACTCTGTCTCCCCAGCATTTTTATGTGGGTTCTGTGGATCAGACTCAGGTTTTTCTGTCTGAGTTCCCTCCTCCCTGCCAACCTGCAAAGGAAGGAATCTTAAGGGAAGTAGGAAATAGAAAAGGAAGCATGTAATCGAAAAGCAGACGGGAGACTAGCGGGGAGGGAGCCGGCTGCAGGGTGGAGGCACAGCAGAGGATGGAGAGGAAGAACATGAGAACAAAACATAGTAACACATACATATGAAGATAATGGAGCTTTATATGTGAAAACATAAAAAAAGAATTACAAAACAAAGAACCAAAAACATTCATGGCTGTTTTCAGATACCTTCCAGGAACTGGCATGTCCATGAGTTCTTCATTTGCTGTTAATGGTGTTATCTCAGCCAGGGGAGCTCTTGTTGCCTAGCGGTGGGGTTTTCAGCGTGTATGGCTAGACAAGCTGTATTCCCGTCTTATCCCTATTCAGTGCCTATGTGACTTTACAAAGCCTGCTGTTTGTGTCTCTCAGCCTCAACTCTCCAGCTGGAACACAGAGGGAATCGTCGTCTAACCTCCTTAGCTTTGTCAGGGTGAAGCAAATTTGATCACAGCGAACTGTTGCATTGTGCTAGCTTCAGCTGCCTGGAGAATGAGCTCCACCACCTCACTCTAAGCCACTTAGAACCCGGCTGGCAGACCTATCCTTGCTGAGATGATGAACGCACAAGGAAGCCTTCTCGGGGGAGATACCATGGTGCTACTAATGAACGTTGATGTGTTTCCAATGCTTCGGAAACTGATCCTTCACTCTCCTCAAGTCCCTTGTTCAACTCATTTAAAAGCAAAGAAAAAATCAGCAATGGAAATAAAATTCAGGAGTTGGGCATGGTAGTGGCCCCTTTAATCCCAGCACTCAGGAGGCAGAGGCAGGTGGATCTCTGAGTTCAAGGCCTATGGAGGCCCAAAAATGTGAGCCTATTTCCACTTTGTCTGAAGGTCAGATAGTTATAGCTTGTTCAAAGTTGTTGACAACAAGTGTGGCTACACATCCTGACTTAGGATGTGGTTGCCTGGTGTTTTTGACATTAAGATGACCCATACAGGCAGATCCACTCCAAAGTGACCAAAGATCAGGGAATTCAAGCATACTTCTGCTTCTTCTTTTGAAATAGGAGGTTTGACCTAGGGAGTGACTGCTTTCAGGATTCTTGGTCTAGGGTGGGTTCACTGCCTAAACAACAAAATGCTTTTCTCAAGGACTAATGACTTGATGGCTCAAGTATTGAATCAAATAACTGTTCTAGTTGTCCTTCGTATCATGTTAAAGCAATCTTTTGTTTTCTTTCCGCTGTTGTACTGGGGTATGAAAGTGTATGGGGAATTAAATGCAGGCAGATTTCACTGGAACTCCTCCTGGTACTATCCTGTGTTTTCTGTGTTATTATTTTCACTTAAATCTTTGTACTCTTTACTTATTCTTCTAATCCTCATGCCCTTACCCTGGTAAGTAGTATATTTGTTGAAGCTGGTCTCTGACAGAGGCCAACCTGGTCCACAGACTGAGTTCCAGGACAGCCAGGGATACACAGAGAAACCCTGTCTCAGGAGGAAAAATAGTAACATCCAGTTGCTTCAAGAGAGTCTCCAACAATGTCAGGAAGCCATGAATGACGGTGTTTAGGGTGGGAATGATCATAGGCTGTCACCCAGCTGTTCAATAGAAGAAGCTCCTAGACTCTAGTTCAGGGATGTATCCCCTAGAATGTGGCAAGTTCCGGACGTATACTTTTCTCCCCCTTGGGAAGGACAAGCTCATCTCCACGAACACCTTGTCAGTCTCTGGGGATCACTTGCCAGAACAAACTTGTCATGGAATGTGTCCATCTGTCTGTCTGTCTTTTCTCTCTCTCTCTCTCTCTCTCTCTCTCTCNTCTCTCTCTCTCTCTCTCCCTCTCTCTCTCTCTCTCTCTCCTGTATTTCTGTGTCTTTTTCTGTGTCTGTCTCTGACACACACACATACAAGCAACCAATAAACCACTAAGTTAACATTTTTGGAAAGCAAATTTAACAGCTTCTGCAAAACCTTTTAAAGAGACATTGCATGAACATCTGTGTTTCCTAGAGTAGGGGTAGTGAGAGAAGAATGTGGAACCCAGGTAGAGAGACGAGTCTCCCATCACCCATCAGCCCCATTGGGCCCATCACAGCCTTTTATATAGTATCAAAAGCCTCCTCTTCACACACTACAATCTGGCTCTGCTACATCTTAGCAAAATGAAGTCTGCCCTCAAGGTTAGGTGCTCCTAGTCTGTCAAAGGCATGCCATAGCCAAGAGCTTTTGTGATGGACAAGGGGCTGCTCAGTTTGAAAGGTTTTGTTTCAGAATGAGGGTTACACTTCAAAAGGGACTTGTCTGTTGAAGTTTGCAAGGCTGCTGTGCACGCCTATTGTTGGAGGTGTATTGGCCAGCACTGGTGCTCATGTGATCTGGCTGCAGAGGAACCCTGGGGCCCAGGTCACCCCAAAGCGATATGTGAGCCACAGTGAGAGTCAACTCTCAGAGCACCCACATTCCTTAAGTATCTAGGCCATCAAAAATGTGCTATTGAACAGAGTTTGTGCTTCTTAGAAAGAATATTTTTACACTGCAACCCTGAGGCAAGAAAACATGAGCTCAGAACCAGACATGTGTTCTCCCCTCTGAGTCTCAAACACCAGCATGAGATGTCTCTCTGCTGATCAGCTTCAAAGAGACTGATTGCATAGGATTCCAGTACAGTTGGAAAACCCACAAAGTGTTCTTGCAGCAGAGCTTCACATATGTAATTAAACATGGGAAGATGAAGTCTTAGTTTCTGACTATTAAGTCCATGTAGAATAAGAATTGCAGATATTGGAAGTCAAAGATGAAATTACCTGGTGCAAGTAAGAAGGAAACATGGAACACAAACAAAACTGCTTATTATTTTTATTAAATATAATAAAGTTTATTAGACGGAGTGCGTACAGGCCTGAGGATCAGTGTGCAGAGAGAGAGAGAGGGAAATGGCACGTCCAGCTTTTAAAAGCTGCCTAGCACATGCGCACAGGGGATTGGCGTGACTACGTTATACACTGATGATGCAGATGGGCGACTCACGCATGCGTGCAAGGGTTTTAGCTGAGTCATAAGTGGATGAAACCACACATGCACACACGTGGGTCCCGCGGGGTGGGGCTTTGTGCCCGAGGGCCCATCCGCACATGCCTGCCTTTAGAACCTGGAAGTGCAGCCTTATCTGTGACTGAATAATTAAGAGATATGATCAAAACAACAACAAAACAAAACAAAACAAAGGGAAAGCCATGTCACCCATATCTTAAGGAGATGGAAGACCATGGAAATGCAGAAGCATCTGATGAAGAATTGCATAGCATAGCAAAATAGGGACAGAATCTTTTATACATGTATCGGGGAATTTGCCCAGATAAAATCAGAGAGCAGAAGCTTAGGGGAATAGGTGTAACAATGAGGGTTAAGATACACCAGCAAAAAGAGCCAACTAGAGTAAAGGAAAAGGATAAGTTAAAAGCACACTTGGTATTGCTCAAAGACGTTTCCTGAATGATTAGATTTCTGAGCTAGAAAAGGATGGGGTTACAGGTGAGTTATCTTTTCATTCAACAAAGAGTAGTGGACAATTGGGGCATTTGGAGGAAGCAGGGAATTTCAAGGAACTCTGGGACATGGCTTGAGTTGACCTTAATGCATGGTTTAGTTTTCAAATTCCAGTATATGTGTTGACAGCTTGGTCCTCAGAGCAGCAATGTTGAGATTTGGGTCTTTGAAGACATGTGGATCACATGGGGGTTCTAATAGCCACTGATGAGTGAATACATATTATATTTATCTTTCTGGGTCTAGGCTACCTCACTCAACATGATGTTTTCTAGATCCATCCATTTGCCCGCAAATTTCAAGATGTCATTTTTTCCCACTGTGTAGTTCTCCATTATGTAAATGTACCAAATTTTCTTTATCCATTCTTTGACTGAGGAGCATCTAGATTGTTTCCAGGTTCTGGCTATTACAAATAATGCTGCTATGAACATAGTTGAGCACATGTCCTTATAGTATGATTGAGCATCCTTTGGGTATATACCCAACAGTGGTATTGATGAGTCTTGAGGTAGATTGTTTCCTAATTTTCTGAGAAATTGCCATACTGATTTCCAGAGCAGCTGTACAAGTTTTGCACTCCCACCAGCAATGGAGGAGCATTTGCCTTACCCCACATCCTCTCCAACATAAGGTGTCGTCAATGTTCTTGATCTTGGCCACTCTTACAGGTGTAAGATAGAATCTCAGAGTTGTTTTAATTTGAATTTCTCTGATGGCTAAGGATGTCGAGCATTTCCTTAAGAGTCTTTCAGCCAGTTTAGATTTGTCTGTTTAAAATTCTCTTTCCATGTCTGTACCCCATTTTTTATTGGAGTATTTGTTTGTTTGTTTGATGTCTTGTTTCTTGAGTTCTTTATATATTTTGGAAAGCAGCCTTCTGTCAGATGTGTGTCTGGTGAAGGTCTTTTTCCATTCTGAGGGCTGCTGTTTTGTTCTATTGACAGTGTCCTTTGCCTTACAGAAGTTTTTAAGTTTTATGAGGTTTCATTTATTAATTGTTGCTCTTAGTGTCTGTGCTACTGGTGTTCTGTTCAGGAAGTTGTCTCCAGTGCCAATGTGTTCAAGGATATTCTCCACTTTCTCTTCTATCAGGTTCAGTGTAACTGGATTTATGTTGTGGTCTTTTATCCATTTGGGACTTGAGTTTTGCGCAGGGTGATGAATATAGATCTATTTGCATTCTACATGTTAACATCCAGCTATGACAGCACCATTTGTAGAAGATGCTTTTTTTCCCTGATAGTATAATTTTGACTATTTTTGGTCAAAAATCAAGTGTCTACAAGTATGTAGATTTAAGTCTGGGTCATCGATTCAATTCTAGTAATCAATACATCTGTTTTTATGCCATGAGGGTTTTTATTATTATTATTATTATTATTATTATTATTATTATTATTATTACTATAGCCCTGTAGCAGAGCTTGAAGTCAGGGATTACAATATTTTATTGTATGAGATTGCTTTAGTTATCCTGGGTTTTCTGTTTTTCCATATGAAGTTGACTATTGTCCCTTTAAGGTCTGTAAAAAATTGTGCTAGGATTTTTAATGGGAATTGTGTTATATCTGTAGTTTGCTTTTGGTAAGATGGCTATTTTTACTGTGCTAATCCTACTGATACATGAGAATGGGGCATCTTCCCATTTTTTGATATCTTCTCCAATTTCTTTCTGCAAAGATTTGAAGTTCTGGTCATATAGGTAGGTCTTTCACTTGCCTGGTTAGAGTTACCCCAAGATATTTTATATTAGTTTTGGCTGTTGTGAAGGATGTTGCTTCTCTGATTTCTTTCTCAGCCAGTTTATCATTTGTGTATAGGAGGGGCACTGATTTTTTTTAAGGTGTTTATGAGTTGTAAGATCTCCCTGGTAGAGTTTCTGGGGGTCGTTTTTGTGTACTATCATGTCATCTGCAAACAGTGATACTTTGACTTCTTCCTTTCCGACTTGTATCCTCCTGATCTCCTTCAGTTGTCTTATTGCTCTAGCTAGAACTTCAAGTACTGTGTTAAATAGACATGGAGAGAGCAGACAGCCTTGACTTGTTCCTGATTTTTGTGGAAATGCTTGGAGTTTCTCTCCATTTAATTTGGTGTTGGTTGTAGGCTTGCTGTGAATTGTCTTCATTATGGTGAGGTATGTCCTTTGTATCCCTAATTTCTTCAGGACTTTTTTTTTTTTTAATCATCAAGGGGTACTGAATTTTGTCAAAAGACTTTTCTGCATCTAATGAGATGTTCATGTGGGTTTTTTTCTTTCAGTTTGTTTATATGGTGGATTACACTGACAGATTTTCATATGTTGAACCATCCCTGCATCTCTGGAATTAAGCCTTCTTGACCATGGTGAATGATCTTTATAATGTGTTCTTGGATTTGGCTTTTGAGTATTTTATTGAACATTTTTGCATCAATTATCATGAGGGAAATTGGTCTGTAATTCTGTCTTTGCTGAGTGTGTGATTTGGGTATCAGTGTGACTGTGGCTTCATAAAATGAATTTGGCAATGTTCTTCCTGTTTCTATTTTGTGGAATATTTTGAGGAGTATTGGTATTAGTTCTTCTTTGAAAGTCTGATAGAATGTTGCAGTTAAACCATCTGGCCTCACATTTTTTGTTTGAGAGACTTAATGACTGCTTCTATTTCCTTAAGAGTATAGGTCTATTTAAATTGTTCATCTTATCTTGATTTAATTTTGGTATGTGGTATCATCTATCAAGAAATTTGCCCATTTCTTTTAAATTTTGCAGTTTTGGGGAGTATAGTTTCTTAAGAATGATCTAATTTGTCTAGATTTTCTCAGTGTCCATTGTTATGTTCCCTTTTTCATTTCTGATTTTGTTAATTTGTATATTCTTTCTTTGTCTTTTAGTTAGTTTGGATAGGGGTTTGTATATCTTGCTGATTTTCTTAAAGAACCAATTATTCGTTCCATTGATTCTTTGTATTGTTCTCTTTCTATTTTATTTTTTCAGCCCTGAGTTTGATTATTCCTGCCGTCTACTTCTCTTGGGTATTTTTTGCTTCTTTTTGTTCTAGAGCTTTCAGTTGTGCTGTTAAGCTGCTAGTATGAGGTTTCTTTGAATACTTTATGTGTGGACACAGTACTATGAACTTTCCTCTCAGCACTGCTTTCATTGTGTCCCATAGGTTTGGGTTTTGTTGTGTATTCATTTTCATTGAATTCTAAGAAGTCGTTAATTTCTTTCGTTATTTCTTCTTTGACAGTGGTAATTCAGTTGAGAGCCATTCAGTTTCTATGAGTCTGTAGGCTTTCTATAGTTACTGCTGTTGTTGAACTCTAGCTTTAATCCATGGTGGTCTGATGAGATACAAGGGGTTAGTTCAGCTTTTTTGTATCTGTTAAGACTTGCTTTGTGACCGAGTATGTGGTCAGTTTTAAAGAAGGTTCCATGAGGTGTTGGGAAGAAGGTATATTCTTTTGTGTTTGGGTGGGATGTTCTATAGATATCTGTTAAGTTCATTTGAGCCATAAGGTCTGTTAGTTCTGTTATTTCTCCATTTTGTTTCTGTCTGGCTGACCTGTGCATTGGTGAGAGTGGGGTGTTAAAATCTCCCACTAATAATGTGTAGGGTTTGATGTGTGATTTAAGCTTTAGTAACGTTTCATTTACAAATGTGGTTACCCTTACATTTGGGGCATAGATGTTCAGAATTGAGACATCATCTTGGTGGATATTTTTGTTTGATGAGTACAAAATGTCCTCTATCTCTTTGAATTAATTTGGTTTGAAGTCTCTTTTGTTAGATTTTAGGATAGCTGTTATGATATTGCCTGGGGTCCTGAGCAGCTTGCTACGGGGTCCAGGTGGCTGGTTCCCAGCCATGTGTTGGCGGGCTGGTCCTGCAGACAGTGAGTCCCTGGAAAGTGCAAGTTCCCGGTGGCAAGCAGTGTGGGCAGGCGGCAGGTGGGAGGCACATAAGCAGACACATGGTAATTAAATATTTATTAGGTGGGTTATGGAAGGGAAGGAAAAAGGGGGAGAAGGGGGTGAGAGAGAGAAAGGGAGAAAAAGAGAGGGAAGAGAGAGGGGAAGCAGGGGAAAAAGGGAACAGAGAGAGTCAAGATGGCGAGGGAAGGAGGGGCTGCAGGGAGTGGGTGTGGCTTGTCTCTTAAAGTGACGAACAATCATAACAATAGATACACCAGTTTGCTTCTTAGGTCCATTTGATTGGAAAAAAGCAGAGCTAATATCTATCCTCTGCTATTGATCTTGATATAATGTTATTGAGGTGTATTTCTTACATACAGCAGAAGGATGGATTCAGTTTTGTATCCATTCTTTTAGCCTGTCTTTTTGTTGGCAAATTGAACCCACTGATATTTATGATCAGTGACTGTTAATTCCTGTTATTTTGTTGTTTCTGGTGGTGGTAGTAGTGTGTGTGTATGTATGTGTGTTTCCCTTCTTTGGGTTTTGCTGGTATGAGATTATCTATTTCCTGTGTTTTTGTGGATGTAGGTAACTTCCTTGGGTTGGATTTTTTTTTCTTCTAGTACTTTCCATAGGGCTAGATTAGTGGATAGATATTATTTAAATTTGACTTTCATGAAATATCTTGTTTTCTCCATCTATGCTGATGGAAAGTTTTGTTGGGTATTATAGTCTGGGTTGGCATCTGTGGTCTCTTAGAGTCTGTAAAACATCTGTCCAGGCCCTTCTAGCTTTTAGCATCTGTTAGGAATATTTCCTAAAGCGAGCTCCCTGATGATGCAAAAATTCCCAATCAAGCCAAATCAAAACAAGCCAAAT
>LOEQ01001468.1:331760-367805 GCA_001685075.1 Bramus lutescens | reverse complement strand
TGGGAGGAGGGGAGGAGGTAGAAATTTTTAATATTTAAATAAATTATAAAAAATAAATAAAAGACAGGGTTAATAACGGTAATTTAAATTGCCCTACTTGAAACCAATTTTTCTGTTTTGGATTCTGGATTCTTGATGCACATTATTATTCCTACTTATTATTATTACTTATTGTTGTATATTATTATTTTTACTGCCAATAGAAAAGGGTTTAAGTGGAAAATATAAGATGCATGCAATACATGCTCATCTGTCAAGAAAGTAGCTTTGTTTCAGAAAAGCATATTTTTATTTATTAGAAAACAATTTCATAGAGTATCACATAATACCAAATTTGCCTGGTAGCTGTCTGAGATTCTTGGAATGACATGTCTAAAACTTTAATGTTTACAATTATGCTTCATATTTATGGTCCCCTCAGCATTTGCCCTGTGCATTTTTTCTAAATGAAAAAGACGCTCCTGAGTTTTATTACAATAAATTCCACCTTTAGGTATATTACATTTTTTAGTCCTACAAATCTAGGAAATTCTAATAGTGGCAGTAAACTCACTGAATAACCAGTTAGATGCAAGTGGACTGGGGAGTCATGAGTCTTGGTTGGGGTTAGAAGCAGGAGAATCAGGCCTGAAAGGTGCTGAGGATGGTAGTGCCAGAATTACATCTCAGGATAGCTAGAAAGCTGTAAAAGACTCAGACATTATCAGTTCTCACTCATGAAGATTTAAATTAAGCTTTTAAATTTTAAAGATATATGTGTGTGTTTGTGCACACATGTTTACATACACACACATACATATATATTTGTATATATAGAGATTGTATGCATATGTATGTGTATATATGGAGAGAGAGAGAGGCAGACACTCAGTAAGCACTCTTAATCCATTACTTGGTACTGTCAGGTTGTGCAACTCTTGTGCCATTGTCTTTTTACCTTCTTTTTTCCTTATGATATCTGAATCAATAACTCAAATTATCTAAATTATAGTAATTTTGTGATAAAGTATGCTGATAACTATGATTTGGAATATTGACCATTTATAATAAAAAAAAATTGTCAGACTGACCAAGACCACATAGGCATGAAAAGGAAAGAATGTCTTTCTTTGATTCATAACTCTTGATTTTTCCCATTCTTCTACTGAAAAAGAGCAATTTCCTATTTGCTTAGATAATCCTCTTCAATGTTCCTATTATTATGCTTAATTTACTCAGTAAATTCAGCTCTCATTATAAAGTCAACTGAAACTAAAAATCAAATAAGTAAGCAAATGTCAGAATTCCCAGATATGATTTAGAACATTTCCTTGTTATTCATTTGTATTATCTAAAAGTGCAATAATCAATATAATTTTCAAAGTCCTAATTGACAGCTTGATGAAATAAAATGCAGTGTTTTTCTCCATTGATTAATGCTAATCTAAGTAAAACTTTATACTAACCTAATATAAACTATAATTTTGTTCAGTTATCTTTATAAGCAAGCATATCTTTCATTTAATATAATTAAGCAATAATGCCCAGTATTTATTCCATATAAATCATGACAAGCAATTTTCTGCACTTCTAATATAAATCACTAATATTTTTCTCTGCAAAACATCTTTAACTTGTGCTCCTTCATACTACTTTGCCTTGCATATATGTAAACAAGCTTACCCTAGTTTTCTTTCCCAAACATATCCTTTCATAATCTGAGTATGTCTGGAGGAGGAAGACGAAATGGTGATGATAAACTTAGTCTCCTCCTAGTATTCCAAACCCTGAACTTTTAAATGTTGTTAACAACTCAATCATTCTAAAATCCTAACTACACATGAGTGCCACACTGGCATCCCCCAGGACTTCTGAGGGAAAAAGACTTGGACTTTCTGAAGATTTTCTGCCAACAATAATCTCTCCACCAGAATACTCTCAATTGATGACTCGGATTTGTTATTCTTTCCTGTTCTTTCTCAGTGATCAAAAGCTTGTCTCGAATTTTATGGACACACACTATAATAGAAATTACAGGGATGTGGTGTGGATGTGGGATGCACAATATGTGGGACATGGGAGGCTTTAGGGACAAAAGGGACAATCTCTGAAATAACTAATGGCAAGAAAATTTAAGGACTTAACAATTATTGCAAAACCATGGAAACAGACACCAAGCTCAAACACAACATTTTCTCTTTAAAAGTGACTTTGATGAGTAACCAAGAGTAATGAATAAGATATATATATATAGTCTATATATTCAATATATGCATATATCAAATATATATGCATATGTTAAATATATTGAATATTATATCTAATATATTTAATATAGACATACATTAAATATATAGAAACAAAAATTGAAAAATAGTTGGCATTTCTCATTTTCATGTGCTGAAAACAATAGTGAATGATGAAATAATGTTCTTTATCCACCATCTTCCTGCTGTTAGAGTCCTACCAGAATGATGCTAGTAGTTTTATGAGCAAATAGTTAGTTTTAGAAACTTTCGGTTAATTTAAAATTAATCACCAAACTTCTAATTTGTGTTAGTTTTGTTAATGTGCACATAGTTGTAACATGTAAAGTTTGGTCTTTACTGTTACATAAGTTATTCTATACTTACAGTATTTTGATTTGGGAAAATCTTGAGATGATGAACAATTCTTTTATATTGTATTTAGTTGTAGTTTTCTTTTACAGACAGGATATAACTACATCACTGTGGCTGGCCTGAAACTCTTAATCTTCCTGCCTTAAATTCCCCAGTGATGAGATATCACTTCCACAACAAAACCATGCTAAACTACCATTTAGAAACAAGATGGTTATAGCAAGTATTGGAAGTGGGGAGTGTAGTTACTTCTAAGTCTCTGGAAGTCCAATCCAAATAAATTGCCAGTACAAAGTTAGAGAGACATTCTTATACCACACTTCTGATACCAATTTCTAGTTAAGGGTTTCTTGGATCACCTTCAGATTCTAAAATTTATATAGGTTCTAAGAATTTATTATAAGGATTATAAGACACATTCCAGGAGCTCACATTCTTCCCTCAGCACCATGAACAGCACTACCATCTCCCTGCAGAGATAGGGAGCAATAGAGATGGACCACTATCCACCAGAGAAACTCTCTCAAGTATGAGTCCAGAGGTCTCATTGTAGTTCCATGACAGACACGGTTATCTCGAAACATCTCTCGATCTTTATATTTCTGTTTGTAATGACATCATGCTGCTCACCATGTTGCCCAGCCCATTTCTTTGGGAAGAAAAGAAATGACTCTTGAAAGTTGTCCTGTGCCCTCTACACATCCTTGTGCATACCCATACTCATCTCTCATGCATGGAATAAAGCAAAATCCTGAGGGAATACATACCTCTCATTGTGGCAGTAGATCAAAACCATGGTGTCTTTCCCCTGATATACACACAGGTTTGCTATTTCAGCCTATACTAATTCCCTTTCAGATAAAACATTTCCAGAGACAGATGCTACAGTAGCATTGCAATAGAGCCCATCTTCAGCTATGACAACAGGCACCATAGAACTCATGCATATCTATGTATTCAGACACACATTTCATCAAACTTAGAAATGCAAAACAAAGTAAAAGGAAAAACGAAAAAAGACAGAAAGAAATCAAGAACTAGTTATCATAATGCACCATATCCTTTGGCAGAATAACCCAAGAGGAAGTATCATTATCATAGCTACATTGTATTCTTCATTCATTTTTTATGAACTAAGTTTTTCACCTACTTTAGAGGTTAGAAATGCATTACATTTTTGTCTGATGTTTGATTTAACAGAACAAAATGCCCAAGAGGAAATTTTTAAAAACCAGAGGAGAAAAAAATTATGATTAGTGTTAACCTCTGCTTATAACGTATAAAGGCTTTCATATAATGAGTATCAAAGTCCATTCCAATCACAAAGTGAAATATGAGCTGTTCTGTCACTTAACACTCAATATTACATTAGCATTTAAGTACTGACATTAAAAACTCTCTTTCAGTAAAACTGTGATGTCCATTTACACTATCCATGCTCCAATTTCCAATTTTCAGTCTCCAAATGCATTAGCATTTTTTATTTTCTAAAATATACAAGTTTGTTCTTTAGTAAATAATATGTAATTTGGTTTTTGTTTGTTTTATCATTTTTTTAAGGGGCAGGGTCTCATTATGTAGTTCACAATGACATCAACCTTGCTGAGCAATTGTTATGTGGCAGCCTACTAAGTGTTGACTTACATGCATACGCAACCGCAGCTAGTTGGGTTTGCTTTATTTTTAATTAAATGTATATAACCTATGCCATGTGCTATGGAGTGCTGGGTTCTCAGATATCACCACTACTTGTAGAAAATACTGGCCTGACAAAATTTGCTGGATAGCTCAGAAAAGGACAGGTAAGGGTCAGAATTTATTGAGCATTTGTAAGTTGACTTAAGCTGGATAGATAGAGGAAGTGATTGGGATCCCGATAGGATAGCAGTATCAATCTAAAGTTGCTTGATACTGAGGAGTTAGTCTCTGTTCAAATGGTGTAACTAAAAGTCAGGGAACATGAGAAGCACCAACACCTCTTGAGACTGTTTAAGCAGTCCTGAGTCTCTGGCACACCAAACGACTCATAAAGGAGTCTCAGTTAACTGGAGACCCTGTAATTTGGAGCCAAAGCCCAGGGCATTGACTGCTTCCTGTCCTTTGTCTACAGACACACTGCCTGAACATACTGTCCCTCTCCACCCCCGTACACAGTCACATAACATGAGTTGTGTGACATTTGAATGGATTGGACAGCAGCTTGATATGACCTGAGCTGATTGGGTAATGTATGCATATATACCAATGGACATACACATTAAATACTGTGATGCTGGTCTCCAGAGTCTGCTTCCCAAGGAATCTCACTGTGACTCAGACTCTCTCAGCCCTTCCCCACTGAGCCAGCTGGTGGGAGGGAACAAAAAACCCACAAGAAACAAGGCAGTAAATCTTTTGAAAGCAGGAGTTTGGCGAATTTAGAATTTACCTGCATGGGACTTACTACTGATGCGTCTTTCTGGAAGTGTACCTTAATGCACATCTCCTGGAAAGGGAAAACTATGCAAATGAAAGGAATGGAATAGTAAAATCAGACAATAAGCTTGATTAGGGATAAGGAGTTTCTACTTCCTGTGCCCTAGAAGTTCTTGAAGAAAGTAACAACAACAAAATAATGGTGTACAAAGTAAGTGATTTCAGGGCAAGTTTCCCAACATAGAATTACAACATAAATGTCAAAGTTAGTTGGGACCCCAGCTAAGAATCTCAGCAATAGTGGAGAGGGTGCTTGAACTGATTTTCCTCTGTAAGCAGTTCAGACTTAAGGTATTGATGACTACCTTAACTGTCATCATAGAACCTTCATCCAGCAACTGTTGGAAGCAGATGCAGAGATCCACAGCTAAGCACTGGGCCAAGCTCCTGGAGTTCAGTCATAGAGAGGGATCATTGATAATATGAGCAAAGGGATCAAGATCATAATGGGGAAATACACAGAAACAAATGACCCAAGTTAGTGGGAGCTCACTGACTCTGGACTGATGGCTGGGAAACATGCATAGGTCCAAACTAGGCCCTCTGAATGTGGGTGACAGTTATGTGTCTTGGGTAGTTTGTGGGGCCACTGGCTGTGAAACCAGTATTTATCCCTAGTGTGTAAACTGGCGTTTTGGAACCCATTCCTTAAGGAAAGATACCGTGCTTAGCCTAGATACAGGAAGGAGGACCTTGGGTCCTGCTCCAAGTGACGTGATAGACTTTGTTGACTCCCAATGGGAGTCCTCACACTCTATGAGGAGTGGATGGGAATTGGGGTGGTGGAAAGGTGGGGGAAGAAGAAGAAGGGGAGAGAGAAGGAACCGGGATTGGTATGTAAAATAAAAAGATTGCCTTTTAAAAAAATAAAATAAAATAAAAAAGTTTTTTTTAAGGCAGATAAATATTAGAACTTGTTTCTAAGAGGTTTTGAGTCTGGAAGGTTGAGGTCAGAGTTCCAGCATGTCAGGTTCTAGTGAAGGCCAATTCCTGATTCAGAGAAGACCCTTTACATTGTATCCCCATATGGCAGAACAGAGACAGAAAGAAGGAGCCACACGTGTATTTTAACAATGGTAGTGATTGCGTTCAGATGTGTTTGGTCCCAGTGGCCTAATTTTTCTCTCAAAAACTACCACCTAACACCATCCTAATGGAATTTACGATTTCAATACACGAATTTTGAGAACAAAAAATATTAATTCTATAGCAAATCAGAGGGGAAAGGGAGACAGGAGATGGGGACAGAGACAGACCACGCTGGGGGTGTAGCACATAGAAGCCAGAGCCCAACATTCCAGAAGACCTGTAATAGTGCCACAGCTACAAAAGTCTGCAACTCTGGAGGAAGCATCTAACGAGGACTTCAGGAAATGTTTATGCACAATGTGCAATAATTTTTTTACCATATTAACCACTAAGCTACACAGTAGATATATCACGATGCCAAGACAAGCCTAAAGAAAAACTTTCGTATAATTATGTAAAAAAAAAATCCCAGTCAACTGTTATTGAGCTGCTAAAGGCAACGAAGTCTATATTAAAGCAAGACACACCATACTCTGAGACTCGGGCAAAGAAGAGGTTATGAAAAGACATTTCTAGGGGATCATGTTAGGAAAAAGGACGAGGGTGAGGCGGTTTCATAAATACAGGGTGCTAAGCACATTTACTCTATTCGTACATTACAAATGAGGAAACTGGGCTCCTTAGTCATTTAACTACATTATGTACCTACTTTATTCAACTTGATTAATTTTTCATGGAGACGCAGCCTTGTGATATGACAGGACAAAGGGAGTTCGTCCCTCATCCTATGGGTGTTAATTCACTACGATTCACTGCCGAGAACTTCCCCGACTGCCGAAGTCCATTGGTCTTCCTGTCAGGCACATCTTTCATATAAAGGCCCTGCTGAGCAGACAAGGGGGAGGAAATCAACTGGATTGGGGAAATAAATTTGGCTTTGGGAGAGGAAATTATTTCCAATTTCAGACTCCAAACTTCTTCCCTGTGCCCTATGTCCCAAGTTCAGCCTGCAGGTAGCTGCTGTCTGAACTTGGAGAGTCAATTGAGAGGCAGCATTCATCCAGAGACCTGGCAGCCTACCAAAGGGAAAAAGAAGGAGGAAATAAAGATAGAAGTCACACCAAAGCATAGTTTAAGGAAAGAGTGGGCTGACGAGCAGTTCTGGGAAGGAAAACTCACTAGTGATTGCTAATCGAAAGCATCAGAGTAAGGTATAGATGCTTGATTCTCATAATGCAAAGCAGCTGCAGATAAAAACCAAGCAAGCTGTATGCTCTAGCAGAAATTATAAATGTACTCATTAGGAGAAAAAAATGTAAAGGTCAGATTTTATCAAGTATAGTCATAACCCAATGCAATTTCTGTAAATAACATAAGTAGATATACAATTTAAATCAGTATCATTTGTTTTTTATTTAAAAAAATGCATTCAAGAATGAGCAATAATTTCTTAAATATCACCCAAATAACATTGGTTTGTGGTGTTTTATAGTACCCAATTTAAAAAAAAACTGCATGATTATAAGGAACTAAATGTGAAAAAGGCAACATAGCTAAATAAAATTGATAAAATGATGACTTTTTCTTGAAGCTGTGATAGGGATCATACTATATAGAGTCTTGCAAGCTGTGGTGGGGATTAGAGGCTTTGTTAAAAGAGCAACAGAAAGCTGTTGTAAAGTCCTAGTTAAAAGATAAGGACATATGACACGAGGCTTGTATCTAAAACTAAATTCTGGCTGCTATATGAATGATGACTTAGAAAGAGGTAAAGGTTAGAGTTACAGTCAGTGTTGAGCCACCAGATGTGTGCGCTGGGTCCTCACCAAGAGCAGTATGCACCTTTAGCTGAGGAGTCGTCTTTCCAGGCCCATGAGGAACAACTTTAGAGAAAAGTGACCTTCTGTCCAGCAAGAGCTGGGCTGGTAGATCCACGGAGAAGGCCGCTTAGATGCTGGAGTCATCTCTTCATGTTGGTTTTGCAGATGTGTGGGTACTGGGAAAGTAGATGGATGGACTTGAAGCATACAGCATGAGAAACTACATAGATGCTGTAAACAGAAACTAAAATCACACAAATAAAGAGTACCCAGGAAGGAAAGGAAATAAAATGAAAAGAGGACTGGTGATAACCCTGAGGAAATCCCACTCCAGCACTGGATAAAGAGTGAAGCAAAGATAATTATGAACCAGGATGCAGAGTTGAAAAACATCAGTCAGTGAAACCACCATATGACATGTAGCCTGTCTTCCATTACTCCATTTTTTTTGCCTATACAAAATGGACATGATTAAGTGAAGAACTGGGCACACACTCATGAAAACATTTATCCTGGAGAGAAACTAAGAGTCTTCAAAGGCAGGTTCACATTTAAGGCAATCCGTAACTCTTTATATTTTCCTGAAACTTCTATGAAAACAAAACACAGAAAATTTTGACTTCAAAAAGTACCTTTGTTAATGTCATTGTAGAAAAATTAGATTAGCTCCCTACTGATAAGAATGTATTCCAGGTTTGTCAGGAACTTACTGTGTAAGGATGATCTTAAAGTTCAGATCCTTCAGTCTCTGCCTCCTGAGTGTTGGGGTTGTACTACCACTTCCGCTTTATAGAGTGTCATGCCAAGGATCAAACCAAACCCAAGGCAATGTACTAGTTGAGATACATGCCAAGCCCCTGAAATGCATTTATTTTTGATCAAATGTACTAAAAGAATACTTTGTAGGAAAATACAGTTTTCCTTTCTGGTTTAATATCTTACCTTTCAAAGCTAAATATGATTTGGGTTTTGTTTGTTTAAAGAAAATTAAAACCACATTATTCAGAATTGAGATTATGGGTCAGTGGTACAATGCTTGCCTACCATGTTTAAGATACTGGGTTTGATACCAACATCAGCCACAAAACTGACAAAAGGAGAGGGAGAAGGGAAAGGGGGAGGAGAGAGGAAAGGAAAATGGATGAACAGAAGGAAGGAAAAAGAAGAGCAGCAAGGAAGAAACTTTTGGTATTCAAAAATTTCAATTATTTTCAAAACACTTTTGTTTTTATGTTTTTTATTAATTTTACTTTATTCTATGAATATCATTCTTGCTAATTTTCATAGTTATCATTATTTTATTGAGCTTCACATATTTCTCTGCTCCCTTCCCTTCCTCTCACCTCCCCTTCAGCCCTCTCCCATGGTCCCCATGCTCCCAATTTTCTCAGGAGATCTTGTCTTTTTCTACTTCCCATAGAGATAACATCCATGTATGTCTCTCTTGGGGTCCTCATTGTTGTCTAGGTTCTCTGGGATTGTGATTTATAGGATGTTTTTCTTTGCTTTATGTCTAAAAGCCACTTATGAGTGAGTACATGTGATAATTGTCATTCTGGGTCTGAGTTACCTCATTCAATATGATGTTTTCTAGCTCCATCCATTTGCTTGCAAGTTTCAAGATAACATTATTTTTTCTGCTATGTATTACCCCATTGTGTAAACGTACCACATTTTCCTTATCCATTCTTCAGTCAAGGGGCATTTATGTTGTTTCCAGGTTCTGACTAAGACAAACAATGCAGCTATGAATGCAATTGAGCACATGTCCTCGTGGCATGATTGAGCATCCTTTGGGTATATACCCAAGAATGGTATTGCTGGGTCTTGAGGAAGGTTGCTTCCTAATTTTCTGAGAAATCACCANTTCTTTGCTTTATGTCTAAAAGCCACTTATGAGTGAGTACATGTGATAATTGTCATTCTGGGTCTGAGTTACCTCATTCAATATGATGTTTTCTAGCTCCATCCATTTGCTTGCAAGTTTCAAGATAACATTATTTTTTCTGCTATGTATTACCCCATTGTGTAAACGTACCACATTTTCCTTATCCATTCTTCAGTCAAGGGGCATTTATGTTGTTTCCAGGTTCTGACTAAGACAAACAATGCAGCTATGAATGCAATTGAGCACATGTCCTCGTGGCATGATTGAGCATCCTTTGGGTATATACCCAAGAATGGTATTGCTGGGTCTTGAGGAAGGTTGCTTCCTAATTTTCTGAGAAATCACCATACTGATATCCAAAGGGGCTGTACCTGTGTGCACTCCCACTAGCAATGCAGAAGTGTTCCCTTTTCCCTACAACCTCTCCAGCATAAGTTGTCATCAGTGTTTTTTATCTTGGCCATTCTTACAGGTGTAAGATGTAGTTGTTTTGATTTGAGGATAAGAGGTCAATGTACTATATTTCATATAGTGAGATAAGTGAGAATCAAGATGATAGAAGGGAAATGGGAAAATGCTACTGGGTTAGGTGACACCCAGCCTGAGAGGGCAAGACAAACTCTTCATATAATTAGAAAAGAGTTATCTTTAGTTGACAGTCTAGGGGTATTTGAAATACAATGTGTCTTTATTTTAGTTTCCTAGCTGCAAATCAGAAATAAAATCATATGCAAGACAGCACTAGGAGAATCAAAATAAACAATATTGATAATTGCAGAGTGAGTGACAGGTCTTAGAGAGCACATAGTAGGTTTCACTCCTTGAAAAGGCAAAAGCTATTGGATTTGTTCCCTTTTAAAAGGTGATTTACTTGGTAAAAAGAAGGTTACTTAGGTCTTCTAAAAGTCAACTGGGATTCACCAGAAAATACCACATGGAGGATAAGAGCAGTGACATTGACCTGAGACTCACATGGCTAGGGTTTAAATCCCACCTCTGCATTTACCAGCATGGGGCCTGGCTAAGTAAAACAATCACTTTCTGCTTCAAGTTTCTTATATAAAATGCCAATAGAAACGGTTACCTAATTCAGGCCTTCTTAAACATTTTCTGTTATAAATCCTTTTATTGATCAATAAATTTTATGTGACCTCAGGTATACAGGATAATATGTATGTATGTATGTATGTATGTATGTATATATACACATATATATATACAATTTTCCATTTATGAAAGAAAAGGGAAATTTGAAAACCAATGAGATGGTTGTGATTCTCTTTTCTAACAAAAATAACTAACTTTTGCCTTAATATTTGCTATTGTAAGATGGTGAACATAAGAAAATGCTGATAAAGAATCCAACTGAACATCTTAAGAAAAAGACTACGGCTTACATATCTACAAAAAAATGAAAGAGCCTAGACAGATATTGGAATTATGGAAGTCTGTCAGTCAGGGTTTTGGATGCTGTAACATTATACCAGAGACAATCAACTCAAAATAAGGAAAGATGCTTTTGGTACATGGTTTCAGATGTTGCAGGGCTCTGTTGCTTGGGTATTTATGGTGGAAACATCATGTCAGGGAGAATCTGGGAGAATAAAGCTGCTCACCTCGCTGTGAGCAGGAAACAGAGAAAACAGAGAGGTAGAGGGACAAGAGCAGAGTATACCCTTGAAATCAGTCAGACTCCTAGTGACCCACTTTCTCTAACTAGATCCCACTACTAAATGTTCATTCAGTCATGAAGTCAGCAATAGAATCAGTCCCTAATGAGGCTAGAGCTATCATGGTCCTGTCACGTTCCAAAGGTCCCATCTGTGACTACTCTGCCATGAGGACAAAGCCTCAGACAGTAACAGGATGGGAAGGCTTTCCAGGTGCTAAATGCACAAGATTAACAGCAGCAGCCCCATCTGACCTTTGTTGTGTGTCCAGAGCCAGGTCGGAACTTGCTGATGACTCACAATATTAAGAAGGCTATCATTCAACTGGAAACAAAATATAGTCATAGTTAATGTATTAGCTGCTACTCTGTAACACTTCATCTAAGCCCATAGAGTTAACAATGCCATTTGCCCTGCCAACTTTGATATGTTGGAACTTTGGACAAACTTTAATTTTAATTTCATTAAGAAAAAAATGTTAAAATAATCATCATAATATCTGAACTTTATGAAATAAATTCAAGCAAATAAGATTTCAATTGTGAGGATGGAGTGTGTTATTGCATTGATCAAGCTGGGTTATTATAACCCTGTTCTCATCTAATTGGACTCTGACTGTTTCACAATCCTCTCGGAATAACACTCAAGGACATACTGAATTTGATGAAAATGGTAATGTCGCACGGTTTCTTATAAAAAAATTCTCTTTCTTTTCATCTAAGTTTGTGATCTGCAAAGTCAAGAAATAAGAAATGCTAACTCCAGCAATATTAATGTGTTACAAACTGAATTTAGTATGAAAATCACTCCACTGAAGACCAAACTATAGTATAGAAACTATTGTAATAAAGAGCTGTAAGAAACCCAGGGGGGCAGTACAGACAAACAGAATCCATCTTTCAAGAAGAGGATGCCAGGAGGCATAAAACGAGGTTTTGGGTCCCATGTCGGCTTTTATCCTGTTAGAGACAGAGTTGACTCCCTCACAGCAGCCCAAATTATTAGGAATACCAAAATTATAACCCTTTCATGGTACTCCACTTTCCTGTCAGATTTTAATTATAATTAATTAACTTAAATGTTTAATTGGTTTACAGGAAGATTGGTTTACAGAGAGTAAATATGTCAGGTCATGAGTATAATCATATCTCTGATTAATAAACTGGGAATTAATATGTGAGTGGATGTTATAATGGAGCCAAAAAGAGTGAAAGTATCTTTGAAGGACTAAAACAAAACAAAGGAGGGAGTAGCGAGTCCTGTTTAGCACTCTCTCAAAATAACCAATGCAATAATCTTTACAAAACGCTTTCATACTCAGATGCTTAGTTGTCAGAGGGAAGTTAGTAGTATAACAGTACAAATTTGGGGATAACACTGAAGAAACATGTTATAATTCATATGATCAGTTGGGAAAGTGAGAGATCAAATTACTGCTAAACAGCCTTTGCTGAGGGACAGCTCTGCAATTCTGTAATGGAGGCTAAATTTCTGCTTCCATGAGCTTCCACTGGCAATGTCAAAAGAAGCTCAAAAGACATGATTCCAGAAGGGCAGAAAATCTGACATCACAAATGTGGTAGTTGCTAACACTGACTCCTGAAACAAAATTGGTGGTGAGAAATCCAATTGTTCTCTGGAATCTTCTATGACTCTGTACACTTCGTAATTCCCTCAGGACAGTTACGCTTCAAGTCTAACTGTACATGGTGTGCTACAGTTACATAGATAAGTCAGGGTAGTTATCTAGGTAAATATGTGAAATTTCTATTTTTGTGTGTATAAGCCTGTGTGGTTTTATGTGCCATGCATGTACATGTACGCATGTGAGAGTCTGTGCATGTGTGTGGAGGCCACAGGTGGACATCAAACATCTTCCTCGATTACTTTCCTTCTTATCTGACACAAAATTGTCACTGAGCCTGGGACACATACATTGAATATGCCAGCTTACCAGCCAGCTCATTCACCTGGCTATGACTTCTCCACACATCACAGCCTGAACTTGAGACACAGACACATGTAGCCACATTAAACCTTTTCATACGTGATTTCTGGGGATCTGAACTAGCAATCACGTTCACACTATAGGCATTTTACAGACTTGGTTTTCTCCCCAGGCCGAGAATCATATTCTTAAGTGGAATTAGTGATGAATAACAGTTATAAAACATTTTAAACAGAAAAGTTTCTTCCCACTTCTTTGCATAATTGTTTTAAAGGGACTACAAGTTTATTAGTGCAAACACTGATGTCACACACTCCCTGAAAAGGATTTTCCACTTTTATGTTCTGGGCCATTAGTATTACAATAACATTAATATCTTAAAAACAATAATACCTCAAATCACATGAAAGGTTAGAGTAGCACCTTCTAGAAAGACTCATTGAGAATATCAAAGTCTAATTGACATTCTCACGTCTCCATTTTTCAAATAAATTTGTTTATCACTAATAACTCCATCCACCATGTGACATATATAATAAATATTTTTCCTTCGTTTGAATAAAAAAATCACTTAGTCCCCAAATCCTATAAAACTGTTTTTTTTTCTTTAGACAGTTTTAAAAAGGCAAAATCTTGCAGCTGGTACTCAGCCAAGGAGAAAATAGAAAATGTTCAGCTTGTTCCCTCTCTACTCTGAAGATGGTATCACTTATAGCTCCAATTGCTTCATATGCATCTTGGAGACTAAAATGTAAAGCTCTTAATTTTCTGATATGCCTGCACTCCAGGAGATTTCAATGCAACTTATTGTCGAAGGATTTTCCACAGGATAACACTTTGCTAACTTCTAAGCCTTATCTTCTCGTCACATTTATTAATTCAACTAGTTTACTGCGAAAGTAAATGTGACTTGTATCTGGGTCAAGTTAGTATATTTTGAGCATTCTCTCTTATTATGTAAACCCAGAAAAGATAAATAATAAAAAATGGAATAGTTTTAGATATGCCATTGTGCTAGGAAGGGAGAAGAACATCTCTGCAGCTTACAGACAAGATGCTGCTTTAGAGGGAAGGGGGAAGGATGAATCTAAGAAGACAGGAAGATGGAAAAAAGAATGGAGAGGGTAACTGAGACATTGAAAGGGGAAAAGAGAAAGTCCAGAAAGGAAACCCAGAGACTGCATCACACAAACAGTCTCCATGGTTCTCAAAGAAGAATATGCTTTTGTCACTCAAACATAATACATAACGAGAAAGTTCATGGTGAACGAACACCTGACCCATGAAGTTGGTATGGGAAACCAATGAAGCGTTGTCCACTAAAAGAAATTTGATGTGATGGAGAGATAACTCGGCAGTCAAAAGTGTGTGTTGCTCTGGAAGAAGACCCAGGTTCAGATTCTAGCACCTCAATGGGTGGTTCCAATTGTTATAACTGCAGCTGTATATCTGAGAAGGACAAACTGACAGAAAGCTGTTTGCAGTGAGGTTACATAGTAATAGATAAAAGTTATTCTTTGTTCATCAAAGAATCAGATATAATTATTTTCTATTAAGAAAATAGTGTCGCTTGAGAAAAGTCGTGTAATACCACACTTTTTGAAAAGAAATTTGAAAATACAAAAGGAAGTTATGAGGCATAAAACAGAGATGACCTCACTTTAGCTCTTAAATAAGTAAGATAAACTAGTTCTTGTCGGTGTCAACAAAGGCAGGTGCCCTGCTTTTCAATGCTTTGCCCTGGTTGTTGTGAAATTCAGTATGATTTTATTCCAGAATAACAGAAATCAAATTATCAGTATTTTAAAATATTGCTAACTTGAGAATAATCAGATTGCTGATGTTGATGGATCTTTACTTTGTTCTTCCTGTCTCTGGCAGGATTTCGTGTAGTGGAGAACGTGAGACATAGGTTCAATGGACAGCATTCCTAGTGTATGGTTATATGAAAATGACAAATAATGAAAACCCAGTCAGTTATGCTGTGATGTTGCAGGTGGCAAAGACTGAGATGCACACACACACACATAGGTTAAATGGACAGCATTCCTAGTGTATGGTTATATGTAAATGACAAACAATGAAAACCCAGTCAGTTATGCTGTGATGTTGCAGGTGGCAAAGACTGAGATGCACACACACACACAAGAGTTCGTCAAGAGCATAGGAAATAGGGAAACCACTTAAGTAAATGCTTAAATGTGTGTGTATGTGATAAATACTTCCTGGGTATAAAATCATTGCACCTGCAATGGGTTTGACCTTTATAATTTGTTGGGAACCTACAAACATTTATTTATTTCAATTTTGTTCACTCCTTATGCCTTGGTAAAATATTTTGGATAAAATATATACACAGAAGACATACATGCCACATTTCTATTTTTAAGAGAGTTGATACAATTTGCTTTAAATGTTTTGTCTTGACATCTACCACGAGGAAAATAGATATATCTTTCGTCATAGAAAACCAGCAAATAAAATCAGCTACAGAAATTTCAGAATGTGCTTCTGAAGCTAGCAAGCCATGGCACGTAGATTATCCTGTTCCCCAAAGACAATGATTTGACATAGGTAGCTGCCAAAGATGCTGCCATGTGTTACTTTATAAAGTATAATTTTCATTTAGTTCAATGGGCTGTTCTTTATAATTTATTTCACCCATTGTTCATTCCAAGTTTTCATATTTACATATACAGCATGTGCTAGCTAGTCTGTGTCAACTTGACATAAGTTAGCATCATTTTGGAAAAGGGAATCTCAGTTGAGAAAATATCTCCACTAGATTGGCCTGTGGGCAAGCCTGTAGTGCATTTTCTTGATTGATAGTTGGTGTGGGAGGGCCCTGCTCACTGTGGGTGGTACCACCCCTGGGTTGGTGATCCTTGTTGCTACAAGAGAGCAGGATGAGCAAGCCATGGAGATCAAGCTAGTAAGCAGCACCCTTCCATGACTTCTGCATCAGCTCCTGCTTCTAGATCTTTCCCTGACTTCCTTCCATGATATACTGTGGAGGTGTGAGCAGATTAAAAACTTGCCTTCCCACATTGATTTTGAGCATGGTATGATGAGTCACAGCAATTGAAACCCTTGCTAAGACAGAAATTGGTATCAAGTCACAAGACATTGCTGTCATAGACCTGATCATGTGGTTTTTGAGAGAATTGCAGGAGTATTTGAACTTCAGACTTGAAAATCCATGAGTGCTCATAGCTGAAACTTAGAAGATAATGCCAAGCAAGTGCAGACAATGGTGACCTGGCTTTGGAAGTTTCAGAAGGAAGTAAGGAAGACTCTACCAAGGTTATTTATATGGTTAATAAAGTTTGTGTTAAGAATTTGTGGTGTCTGAGCAACTGAGGTTGAAGAATCAGTTGTAATTAACAAGACCAGCACCCACCACTAAAGTAAAACCTCTGATTCTCTGAGACAATAGATGATAAGCCAACCGGAACTGGGGACCCAGCTGTGATCGAAAAGATAGCAACCTCACTGAGGCAGAATCTACTGGGACCTGTTCCCCCGGGTCAGCACTCTTACTCTATGGTCCTTGGACATGGTCCGGCTGTACCTTGTACTGGCAACAGAAGCTGGTAGTGTAACAGTCACCCGGGTGTCACTTTTCCTGAAACCATGAAGGGGGGTTATGCAGAGCTGCTGAGGCTTGGCACTATGGGACAGGACTGGAGTCTCTGAACAGAGCCAAGGAGAATCTATTAGAGAAAGTGCAGTATAGTGTAGTGAAAATCCTAGCATTTTGGGAGATACAAGTTATCTTTAGGTCACCAAGAACTGCAGCAGCTAGGAGGTATAGGTGGCCAGAGTCTGGAAGAACTATCATATGTGCTATGGATGGCCAAATTAGGGAAATGTAGCTGTTCCAAGACTCCCTGGAGCTCAGAAGATCATCAGCGAATCCCACATGCCCAACACTGAGCTATTTAGACTATTCACTTTGGTTTTTGCTTTCATTTGTTTGTGACTGTGCCCCGATTACTTCCTCTTGGGATATGAAAGTATGTGACTTATTCTGATTTTTAGAGGATCTAGAAGTTAGGAGGCCTTGGATATTTTAGAGAAGCTTTGCATTGTTAGCAGATTTGGGAGGTTTAGGGAGACCTGGAGTTTTAGACATGCTTTGGATGTTTTGAAAGGAAGCTTTGAACATTGAAAGAGACTTTGGATGTTTGCAAGAGACTGTTTGCATGTCTTTGAAAAAGAAACAGAGCATGCATTCCAGTGAACTGTGCAATGGGGTGTTTAATAATGATCACTCATCCTTTACTTTTCTTCAACCTTCCCTCTTTTACATGCTATGTTCTTCCTTTCACTCGAGGTTACTTGGGTTTATTACTCTGCATAGGATCCTGGTAAACTGCAGAGAGCTTCCCAAATGAATCCAGTCCTCAACAACGACCAACAAATTGTTGGGAAGTTACCTTACAAGGAAATCTTATTTGATACATTCTTTTATACACTATAAAAATGTGGATTGAATAAATGATAACACAGTTTCTTTTTAAGAGCACCTCAGAGGTGTTCAGGGGAACACACCTTCCCTTTGTTCTTAATCCAGTTTGGTTGATGAATCAGCTTCAAATATGGAGATGTAAAAAAATTACTTTGTTTGGGGGAAAGCTTGAGCATTTCAGTTAAAAATTGATGCTTTCACCTTGAAATGTCTGCCATCTCTACTTGCAGCAGCAGGAAACCATTGCTTCAAGGAAAAAGCCTGGCCAATGGGGCACAGCAGAGTGAAAACCTCATCTCAAGTTTTATGAGGTCTTGATGGCTTGGATCACTTGTAGGTGTTTTCAATCCCTGCTGTCAGTTTGGGAATGTTTCTTACTTGGCAACTGGATAAGGACAATAAACTTGTCAAGTAGCTAGCTAACAACTCAATCTATTATTAAAAACATTAAGCTCTAAGAAGTGGGAAACTTGTTAGGTATGTGGCTTCTTTGCCTCAACACTTTTCAGGTATGTCATCTCCTAATAGCAATGCCTGCAGCCATTCCTCCTATCAAGTGAATTATCAGGGAAGAGTGCATGATTCTATTCCAGGATGCTTTCTTGAGAATCAAGAAGCAAGCATAAAACACAGAGCGATATTTGTATGATGTCCTTAGAATTTGTTAGTCACAGACACATGCTGTTAATCAAAGTAAAGCTTGGCAGAAACCAGTTATAAGTAATGTAACCCTTACCTTTCCGGAGACAGGGACAAAGCTCAGTGATAAATCTGGACCTTATTTCAGGAAAGTAAAGGTTCCTTAAACATCATCATTTTCATTACCAGAGTTGATTTTGTTTTGCTGCTCATTTTATGCACATGAAAATGTAACCATTAAAAAAATAATTGATACTTAGAGTAACAAAACAGTGCCAGATAATGTTTTAGAAATGATAAATAATAAGAGTTCCCTGTTGTGTCTCAGGCATAAAGCTAAAGTTTAAAGACTCCAAGTCAGCATAGCTTGGTGCCCTGTGCATATGAAATAAGACAGGGGGCTCCATAAGAGCTCACAAGAAACTCATCATCTTTAGATTTTGCAAGAACTTTGGCCTGATAAATTTTTCAAAATCACCCTTACTATTAAAGACAACATCAATGTGGGTAACTAGCTTTTTCTTTTTGACCCATAATATATTAATTATTACATAGTTGTAGCATGTTTACTGATTGATATGTAATTCAATAGTTTATAAACATGAAGTATCTTAATTTGTCCCATAATTGCTCTATAAGCTACAACATGGTAACCTATAGATTTGTATATGTTTTATCTGTGGTGTTAGCAATAAAATTTAATTTCAATCTAAGCAAAGTACATACTAACTTTATATCCACAGAAACTATTTCCTAATATAGGCAGAATTTTAATATGGTCCAGTAAGATATAACCTTGTATACCACCTGAGTCTTGAGTGTACCTGAGACCTTTGAATGATATCTGTTAACTTCCATGATTAAGTCACAATGGATTGCAAAGGAAAGGGATGTTGGCTGATTCTAATAAGACTGCATAAACTGGCTTTGAGTTGTTGTAAGAGACTTTGTCCTGGGTTGTTCTGATCTTACTGTTTATATTCCTTCCTTCTTTCCTCATAGCCTTGAAAAAGTTCACAGTGATGCTATAAACTGCCTGGGGACCACCTTGGCCACTGCTGGCCTACCTTCTACAAAGACTGAATTCTGCTTGAATATCTGACAGTTTCAGCTTTGTGTAAATCCTGAGAAAAGGATCCGACTCAATAGTTCCCTGACACCTAGCTACAGAATCTCTGATAATAATATATTACATTATTTCAAGCTCTCTTCTTAGTTCAGCAATTAAAAACTAATATGCTCCTTGAAGCCTCAATACCATAAACATCTCATATCTCCTTCTTTTCATCCTTTTTATCCTACAGGTATTCTATAACATACTAATCAGTTTCGGCTACTAAAATAAACCCCTACCAATTCATAATTTTAATTTTATATTTCACTTCATGTCTTCCTTGTCCACTTCTAGTTGCTTGTCTGCCTAAATTGCTATAAGACAGAGTCATGCCTTTCTATTCTAGTCAAGAACTAAATTCTTGTGATGGGTGCTATAAATGAGAGTCAGGGAGCCAGAGTTAGCATTAGTTGTAGGTGACTTCATGTGGTTTATTCGGTTTACGTAAGGGACATGAATACCTATCTCATGACAAAGTTCAACTTCACATCTGTCGGACTAAGCGTGCCTTGGTGAGGGAGCAGAACCTTCCAGGCTTCCCTGATAGTGGAACCTTTTCCAGTGTCCTTTATATTAAGAGGATATTCCCTCTTACTGGGCAGCTGTGGGAATCATAAGGTCTCCCATTCTCCTCTAAGTCTGTACTCTCTCAGTAAAGAGCCTTGAATACTGAGATGTTCTCGTCAACTTGTAAGAAGGAAGAAGACATGATGAAGAATAAGGTTGATCTCAGAGCCTTGGCAATTAGAGTAAAAGTCTGTTTTAAGTACTACTGGCAAGTCCCTTCCATTTTTTCTGTCTTCTGAAACAGATGAAGCAACTGGCCTCTCTGTTTCTATACTTCACCTCATTTTCTACTTGTTGTCTTTGTTCTTTTATCCACTTTTGTTTTCCATGATGTTTTCTACATCTTGTAGTTTTATATGAGAATTTTATGATATAATTTTCTCTTCATTCAGCATGAATTATGTTTAAACACTTTAGTCATTGCCATGGAGATTATAATATACACTTACAATAGATTTATTTTCAAATAACACTATATTACTTCACAGGAAGAGCATGTTCACTATAATAAAATTCTCCTAATCCCTCCCACCTGTACCTCAAATCATTGCTGTCACTTGTATGAAAGCATATATAAGCATATGCACATGACCATAAATAGTAAAATGCATTATCGCTATTATTATTTTTAAGAAATGTTTTTCTGTTAAGGATGAGAAAAATAAAATTTAAAACTTTATTTAGGCCAGTACGTTTTATTCATCTTCAGAGTCCTTTCTTCCTATTTGTGTATTTAAGATTTTCTTTAATTCTTGGAGAATTTCATAAAGTGCAATCTGATCATGTTTGCTCACCTTCACCATTTCCTCCCAAATCTGCAACTCCAAATTCCCTAGGCACCCAACTTTTCTCTTTCATTTACTTAAAACCCTCAAAGCCCAATTTGTGCAGACCATATACTCTCAGGTGCTAAATCATTCATGAACACGTGGTTGACCTTCCTCTCTCCATACTGAGATATTAAATGATTTGAATTTGCTTGGCTTTTGTATGTGCTGTCACATTCTCTGAGTTCACACACGTAGCTTTTCTGGTGTGTTCAAAAGAACCTGCTTTGGTGTAATCATTCACCATCTTACAGTCTTTCCTCGCTCTGTTCCGTGCTGATTCCTGAGCCTTGGGGAGGAGGAATGGCATGTTATCAGCCTGTGTAATGCATCTCTTATTCGCTGCACCTTGACTAATTGTGGACCTTTGTGTTAATTGCTGTCTAATACACAAAGAAGCTTCTCTAAGGGTTGAGAGACTCACTGGCCTAGGGTATGATAAATCATGATGAATCATTTTAACACTGTTACTTGGCAAAATCATACTAACAGCTTCACCCCTGGGACCTTTGATCTCTCCAGCCTCAGAATCTTCGTCCTGATACACCTTTTGTATTTGTATCACTGATCGTGGATGTGCTTTATTTCAGTTTTATCTACTTTTGTGTTTTATTTTACACAGGTCTATTATCTTCAAATGTACCCAGTCTACAAAATAATTCATCAAAAGCACTTTTTATTGGTATAACAGTTTGATTTGTCTTTAGCCCATCTTTTGAATGCTTCTTAGAACTTTCCCTTCTCAGTGCACATCAACCATCCATTGTGTACCATTTACTTTTCCCATTCTAACTCTTTGCATGATGCTTAATTTTAATTCTTGATCTGATCATTCTGAAGTTCTTTCCATATCTAACTGGTTCTGGTAATTTTTCTTGTGCAACTTTTTTTCAGAGGACAGGTGTGTGAAAGTAGCTCTTTTAGTATGCCTTGGAAATTTCTGTTGAAAAGTGAACATGTCATTATAGGAGCGGTGTAATTCAGTTCAGGTTTTCCAATAAATTAATAGAAACTACAGTGAAATGAGTCCTTAACGATATGGCAGGAAGCATCAGTAGGTTCCTGTAATTGAGTTTTTGGGGGAGATTTTATGAGTGTCCTTTAGCCTGTAACTACTTGGGTGTGTCGTGGTGTTCTTCTTGTCTCTCCTAATAGCACAGATTGCCATGAGTGCTTAAAGTTGAGCATGTATCTCACTATTCTCATGCAATTTGGGCTATGCGAAGATCTTCACTGGGTTAAGCCCTGGGAAAATAGGTTATCTTGATAGAAGAATGGTTTATGTAAAATACAATGTTCTGGTTCATATCAAAATTTCCATTCTTGATAGAAACATTAGGGGACTTTTGTGAGGACCTTGAGATAAAGTTGAAAAAGTTTAGAATCCTCCCTGTTGCTGTGCCTCATAGTTTCTAAGTCTCAAATAGTCCACTGGGGCCTCCTACTGGCTTTCATTCCCCTTACAGTACAGGCTTTCCTTCCCCAATACATGCTTTCCCAGAGACATCTTACATGAGTTTCTGCTCTGGTAAATGTTGATTTTTCTCTCCCCATCTGTTTCTCCAATGTGGAGAAGTTTTCCTTATGTCTGCACTGCTCTGAAGATCCAAACTGAGTTGTTATTTTTATTTTAGTTGGCTCCGTCTTTTCACATCCGTATCTTGGAATGGTGGTTTCTCAAATTCTCATACAGCTGAGTAGAAACAAGAGATCTTTCCAAAACATCTTTTTTATAAGTATCACATATACAAGCTTAGTCTCAACATTCATGAGAAAAACATCACACTAAGATGCATCTAATTATTGTTTTTCTCTGAGCCTCTGTTTTTATTCAGTATTACCTTTCATGTCTTACTGGATGCTGAGTTCTAAGGTTTAGAAACTCCACGAAGGCCACGAGCTGGAAGCTTGGTGACCATTCTGCAGCACTGTGGGGAAGTAGAGGACACAGAGAAAGTGAGAAGGGTGAGAAGGAAGGCCAATCACTGGGAAGAAGCCCCTCAGAGAGACGCTGGGGCCCTGGGGATTTCTTCTGTCTTTGCTTTTCAGCCACCATCCAGCGACCAGCCTCCTTTGCTACATGCTTTTCTGACAGGACACACTGCTGGGCCAAGCAACCATGGACTGAAACCATAACCAGTAAAATTATTCCACTTTTGGGGAGATCATCTCAGCCCTCTTGTCACAGTGAGAAAAAGTTTGTTTAAATCCTGATTCACCTGGCTTTAAAACTTCCATTGTAAAGCTGCCATTTTTAAAAATGTGCATTAAAGTTTTGTTCTTCCTTATCTTTCTTCCTGTCTTTGACTTCTCCTTGCTCTCATGTATCTTATTGTATTCATCTCTTCAAAACAGAATTATAATCACAAGCTCAATATTCTTCGATATCTAATCCATTCCGTGTTTGAAAAGCAGGGTGCTCTTAAAAAAAAAGCCCAAATTATTGCCAGTCTGAGCCTCCTGTAAATACCTCTTATATCCTCCCAGCTTACCTATTTGCTTATAATACTCCCATGACTTTCAAAGCTCATAAAGGCAAAAATCTTCCAAGGCTGATTTTTAAGACTTTCCAGTTATTTCCAATAACTTTCTCTTCTTCTCCACCATCTACAGCAATGAATTTGTGTGGATAATAACAGCCGTTAACTGCGCAGTATACCCACATCTGTCCCTGTAGTATGGGGTGCAAGGCAGGAAAAGGGTAAATAAAGCAACCTTTTCAAACCAACTACTTCCGTTCACCCTTTGAGATGAATGCATGTGTCTCAGCAAGTCATATACTGGCTTTCCCCAACACAAAGGCCATAATCAAGAGCCAATAAGCCCCAATTGAAAAGGAATTTTAAAAATATAAGAGGGTTGGGATGTGACTTTGTCAATAAAGTGCTTGCCACACAAACATGAAAACATGGGTTGGTTGCCCCAAACTCACTGAAAGTCAGGGATGGTTGTGGGAAACTGTAACCCCAATGCTGGAAGCAAGAGAGAGAGGAAAACAAGATCCCAGGGACTTACTTGCCAGCCAGGCTAGCTGAATCAGGGACCTCTACATTCAGTGACATCTGTTTCAAAAGATAGAAAATGCCCGGTGGGGGGATCCTTTTGTCAACCTCTGTCCTGAATACACACTCTTGAACAAGCACATACACAGAACCCCACCCTCACTAATTAAATAATGTAATCATAAATACATACTTCACTGACTATAGGGGACAATTGTCAGGTTATTTGTGACTCAGTCTGAAGCGCTGACTAGTCATCATGGCTGGAAAAGAAATAAATGATCAATGACATTTCAGGGACTATTAAATCTGTTTGTAACTAATTAAAAGATTAAAGAAAGGCAAATGGCAAGGACATCACACTAACTCAAAGCTAACAAAAATGAGAAGGTGAAATAGCTGTGATAAGCTAAATTAGTTGTTAGCATTTCGTATCTTAGACAAGTCCTGGGTTCTAGACCACCCAGAGTACGTCTTAGCTGACTGAAAGGCTAAACCAAATAACATTAAATCTACTTATTTCCTCCTTGGTTGAAAAGCGACTCTCTGTCCAAGGAACATGTGACCCTAAAAGAAAGACAACTGCATGCTTCTTCAACGAAAACTACAAGAAACAAGGACCCAAGCAACCCAATTCTTTGTTCTCTGCTGTGTGCTCATGTAATCCTGCAAGGTGGCCTCTTTCTGTCTGTGTTCTGTTAGAGCTGAGGCTGTTTCAGCCTCTCCTTTCTCTGTCCCTCCTCCTGGCAGCTGCCTAGATTTCCTCTTCCCTTGCCCTGCTGTCTTCTCTCTCCCAAGTCAACAAACTGTTGCCACTTTCCCTTCTGAGTCTGATGGCAAACTCTTACCAATGAGACCAAGAACTGCAAATGAGACTCTGCTTCCTCTTCTTCCCCAATCAATAACATTTATTCTTGCTAATTTAATGGAAGGTCCTCAGTCCACCTAACATAGTTTGGTCATATTATTCTCTGTGAATTGCCTGGCACCTTATCTGATACAAAGCTGACATAAAGGGAGGTTGTGACTAAATGAAAAGTATTTATGGCTTTCCATTGATCAGTCTTAATAATCCAGCTATGTGATTGAATAAGAACATATACAGGAGGCATTAAGAAAAATTAAGTAAATAGTGGTTCTCTTCAAACTGATGATAAATAGAACAACTGACTGAAAGTAAACATCTCCAGAGCTAAAGAACAAAGCTTCCAGGTCTACACTAATATATATGTTGTATAAAAATCAGAATTGTTATCAAGCTATTCAATGTTTATTCTGATTCATCCATTGTTCCATAGGATAAAAAACAACTTTCATGTAAGCATAGCAATGCTCAACTAAATAGTACGTATTTGTGGATTTTATCTCTAATGTTCTGTTGAGGAAAGTAATTTTGAATATAATCTGTGTTTTAGCTTACTAAAACTCCAAAATTTTCTTATATTGTAGGTCATTATGTATAGAAGATTCTAAGTCTTTCACATAATAAGGCCATGTTCTAACTATTTTAGAAATCAATTTAAAGACATATAACCTAGCAAATCACATTCAATCATTTCTTTTACCAAGATTAATATTAAATTAACCATACATATATATATTACTTAGTTTCCTAAGCCTTTTCTAAAGTACAATTTGTCCTCCAGTAATGGCAACATGTCATCAAGAGATAATGCATTGCTACAATCAGAAAAGATCATTTCCAAAGCTACGTACTGAAACAATTTTTATTTTATTCGTGGAACTAGATGTCTAGCGGCAAATGCTTATAAAATGGGTGGAGCTGGAGGATCTTCCATCACATAACATAAACTGGGTAGAGACTGCAATCCACCATATTCTGTTACTCATGTGGGAGCTCAAGTGGTGTCAAGTGACTAGGAGACGGTGGGAAAGGGGAAAGGCACAGGCTTAGGGAAAGGGGGAACAGTTTCCCTAGCAACTCACTGCTTCTTAGAGCAACTTAGTCTAGCCACGTGGAGTAGCTCTTTCATTTCTTCTTTGTGTTGTTTGATTTGAGTTTCAGTGTAGTAGATTCTCATATTGCTTTCTCATACACCATTCATTTTGGTTAGTACACCCTCCTCCAGCCCTCTCATTTTCAAAGCCCCACTCCCTCTCCATAATTAAGCCTTCTCACCTCAGGCATCCCCACTGCCTACTTTCCTTTTATGTATTTTCTACTGTTTTCCTTCCCTTAAGAATTCCCTCGAATGTCATCTTCCTAGTCTCCAGGTTCCCCCAGTTACTTGAAGTTAAACAAGCGGAAATAAAGAGTTGAAGGTTGGATCTGAGAAACTCGAGTGCATGAATTTTGCAGTTTTCCTTTAAGATTCGATTAACTCGCTCAGTATATCTTTCCAGTTTCATGCCTTGACCTTCCATTTTATAATTTCACGTTTCTTTGCAGCTGAATAAAATTCCACTGTATATTTACACTACATCTTAATTATTCATTCCTCAGTTGATGGACATCTAGGGCCGCTTCAATTTATTCGCTATTGTAAACAGAGCAGGGATGAACATGGCTTTCAAGTGTCTCCATAGTATGAGGAGTCCTTTGAATGCCTACCCAAAACTGCTGTAGCTAGATCATCTTAAAGTAGCTTGCACTGAGAATTCTTTTTCTCAGTCCTCCAGACTGTTTTTCAAAGCAATGATGCTAGTTGACTACTAACTGTTTGTAAGGATTCTCCTTTCCCCACAACCAAGCCAGTATTTGTCTTCATTTTTACGCTTGATCATATCCATTTTAACGAGAATGAGATGGAATCATAAAGGGGTTTTAATCGTCATTTTTCTCATGGCTACAGATACTGAAGACTTTTTTGTAGTGTTTTCTAAGCATTTGTATTCTTTTGAAAACTCTGTTAAGTTCTGTAGGTCATTTTAATTTTTTTTGGTTGTAAGATTTTTAAGTTATTTTGCTATTCTATACACCAATCTTCTGACAAATAAATAGCTGACAAAGATTTTGTCCTACTCTGTGGCCTGCCTCTCATTTGATTGACAGTTTCTTTTAGGTGCTTTTAGTTTCATGTGATCCCATTTGTTGATTGTGGGTCTCACTGTCTGTATTATAGAGTCTTATTCAGAAAGTCTCTTCGGAATTGAATTTTGCACAAGAAGAAAGACAGGGATCTAGTTTTATTTTCTGCATGTTGATATCCATATTTCCCAGCAGTACTTATTGAAGAGGTTATCTTTTATCCACTGTATGTTTTTGACATCTAGGAAAGAAAAGCAGGTAACTGTACTTGTATAGACTTATTTCTGGAACCCCTATTCTGCTCAATTGGTCTATGTGTCTATTCTTTATCAAGTACTATGCTGTTTTCATTGCTATGTCTCTGTAGTATGACTTGAAATTAGAAATGGTGATGCCTCCTTCAATATTATTTTTGCTTTAGATTGTTTTGGCTATCTATAGTTTCTTGTGTTTCCATATAAATGTTAAGGCTGTTTTTTTTTTCTATTTTTGAGGAATGGCCCTAAAATATTGATCAGAATTATATTGAATCCATAGATGTTCTTTGATAAGATGCCTATTTTGATAATATTAAGTCTTCTGATTCATGACAGTGGGAGATAATTTTATTTCTTTCTTTGGCATCAGCTAGAGACTTGTTATATGTAGCATTTATTACACTAAAGTATGATGCCTGTATTTCTAGTCTCTCTGTAACTACTTTTAGGAGAGAGTGTCATATTTTCCAAAGATCTTTTCTTCATCTATTAAAATGTCCTTATGATTTGAGTCTGTTTATATGATTATTACATTGATTGATTTTGTGTATTGAACAACACCTGTATCTCTGGAATGAAGCCAAGTTAATCATGATAAATGATCTTTTAATGTGCTATTGGATTAGATTTGTAAGAATTTTATTGAGAAATTTTCCATCTATATTAACCCAAAACAGTCTGCAATTTTCCTTCTTTCATTCATTCATTCTTTATTTTTTTCTTCTTTTATTTCTATTTCTCGTCTTTCCTTCTTTCTTTCTTCTTTTATTTTTCATCAGTGCCATTGTATCTTGATTTGGTTCTTATATCTTTATCCAGGTTTAGAGTAGAACTGGCTTCATGAGAAGAATTTGAAAGCATTATTTTCCTTTCTCTCTTACTGAATAAATCCAAATAATATTGATATTCTTTTCTGACAATCCAGCAGCATTCTGCAGTGAATTTATCTGGTCTTAGGATTTGTTGTATGAAAAATTCTTTTTTACTGCATGGAGTTCACTGTTGAATTTTCATCTTGGTTTGATTTTTGGTATGCTATATGAGTCTATAAAATATATTTCTTTTATATTTTCCAACTTGGAACAAAGGATTTTTAAGCATATCTGAGTAACATCAGTATCTATAATAATATTTTTTTCATCTCTAATTATTTGGATCGTCTCTATCTCTTTTTGTTAATTTGGCTAAGCATTTGTCATTTTTGTTTCCCCTTTCATTTTTATTTTTTTAATTGTTTTTATTGAGCTAAATATTTTTCTCCCCTCCCCTCCCTTCCTCTCCTCTCCCTTCCCCTTCTACCCTCTTTCAAAGTCCCTGTGCTCCAAATTTACTTAGGAGATAGTGTTTTTTTCTACTTCCCATATACATTAGATCAATGTATGTCTCTGTTAGGTTCTTTCTGTTGTCTAGATTCTTTGGGATTGTGAATTATAGGTTGTTTTTTGTTTGTTTGTTTGTTTTGTTTTTATTTTTTATTTTATGTCTAAAAGCCACTTATGAGTTAGTACATATGATATTTGTCTTTCAATTGTACAAGGACATGTGCTTAACTATGTTCACAGCAGCATTGTTTGTCACAGTCAGAACCTAGAAACAACTTAAATGCCCCTCAACTGTGCAATGGATAAGGAAATATGGTATATCTACAGAATGGAGTACTGCACAGAAGAAAAAATAATGACATCTTGAAATTTGCAGGCAAATGGATGGATTGAGAAAACATCAAATTGAGTGAGGTAACCCAGACCCAGAAAGAAAAATATATGTTTCTCCTTTCAAAGAACCAACTCTTCATTTATTGATTCTTAGTATTATTTCCATTATCAATACATTGATATATGTCCTCATCTTAATTACTTTTCCATATTTATTGCTTTGTAGTTTGAATTTTTATTATTCTATGGACTTAAGGTTCATCATTTGAGAGCTCTCTAGCTTTGTAAATGTAGGAACCTAGGACTATTAACTTTCTTATTAAGGCTAGCTTCATTTTATCTCACATATGATGCTAGTAATTTCCATTTTCATGTTTGGTCAATTCCATAAATTATTTTTCCTCCTCAGCTAAGAATATTCCAAACCATAAAATTAATTTGTCAGACAAGATGTTCGCACCTGCTCAATATTAGCTTAACTGTTGTTGTGGTAACCAACTTCCTTCTGATTAGATTTCAGGATCATTCCTAGTGAGAGAACCCAAGCCTGGTACTATAGACCCAGTTGATAGTCTATGCTTGGCAATACAAAAAGCCGAGAGAGGAACCTTCTACAATTGTGTAACTAAATTGCCATACATTAAACTACCTTCTAAATATCTATTTTCAAAATATCTGCATTCAGCCTCTTTTTGCTGAATGAATGGTGGCGAATGAAGAAACAGGTGGGAATTCCAGATGCTGAGAATAAGGGATGATGGAGTGCTAAGCCATAACCAAGACATTTATACTATCCCCTTTACGGATGATGAAACATTGAATGAGACAGGGCAGAAAGAATGTAAAAACAAGAAGATAGGTGAAGAGTTGAAATCCCATCTTCTAGATTCACTTAATTACTGCAGTCATGAACTCAAAGTAATTTTGCTGTCTGTGCAGAACCAGCACAAAACTAGTTTTGTTACAAATTAGGCTCATCCCCTTACTGCTGAACTAATAACTATTGACAGATTGTAGGAAATAAGGAGTCAAAGTCTTTAGCTGTGTATCCATTGCCGAGCCCAGCAGGCTCCAAAAGATATCTTCATAGCTATGGCCACAGTGATAGACTTGACTAAGCACAGTATGCATAACAAAATAACTAATAGTCATGAATATGGGACAAAGATTTGTAGAGAAGAGAATTGGGTGAAAAGAGTTGGAATAATATGGGAGAGGGTAGGGATAGAGCGGTCAGTACTCATTATATATGTGTATGAAATTATGGAAAAACAAGTTTAATCAATAAAAAACAGATGTGGTTGAATTTGATCAGTGTGCATTATATGCACATAGAGAACTATCACACTGAACCCTACCAATATGTAAAGTCAATACAAACTAAGAAAATATGTATATTTTAAACCTGCATGTAAGGTTCTGCTTACTTCTGTTGAAATAAGAGTCTTCATGATGGAGTCCTCAGTGTGCTGAGAAGATATACTACCAAAATCCTTACTTTCAGCAGTGGAGATCAAACACTTTACACAAACAGTTGGGCAAGGTCAGTAAGATGGCTCCAGATACTGGTTCTGAGTGGTTAACACTGGTGCTGGACTGAATTACAAAGTTCCAGTTGGGACTGTTAGAAAATGCCTTAAATAAAATAATTAATTGTATTTCCATAATCACACACATTTTCCTTATTTGACATTGTCATCTAAGACCCAGCTTCAATAAAACTCCTCAATTTATCCATAGGCTAGTTCTTAATCTAATATGTTAATGAAATAGCAGTGGTCAATACATGTTTATTTTGCTCATATAGTTCATATTTATTTTTAATAGAGTGTTTTATGTGTATTTTTCATTGTGGGTAGTGCAATAAGGAAAAACAAGAATACAGAATTAGAAGAGATTCTAGGAACTAAAGTTTGGAAATGCTCTATTTAAAGTAAATCTATCCATCATTAATCACATTGAATTACATTGTCAGCACATGCATACACACTGGAACTCATTTGCTGTATGTGTTTTATGAATATTATACGTGACTCACTTCTAGCTTAGCAAACACAAGGCAGCTGCTGGAGTAGGAAGGATTCCCCTTGCTGAGTTTTATAAGCTGAGGTAAGGATCCACAACAGACGAAAAAAATGTCAATTATTTTGAAAGAAATTCAAATGCTCAAATCAATAGCTAGCTTTCCTTCATGAGGGGACTACCTAATGGCTGCAATCAGCAACTAGGGCAATCTCTAACCTGATGCATTTACCCAAAATGATTTCAATTTCTATCTTCCAGAATATTCTAGTGCTTTTTTTCTGTCTTATTATTTCGAAAAACTTCCATTAGAGATTCCAGACTTGTCAGATGGGAAAGTCACAGCAGATATCATTAGAGGCACAAGCATCTGCTGCAGATGCCTTATGAAGCTAAATTTAAATCACAGCTTAAACATGTTACAAGGGTGACTGCCACATTATACAAATCTCTCTGCTTAGTGAAAGCAAAGTGAATAAATAGGGTGTTGTGTTCCATCTTTAAGGACTCTAAGGATTTATTGTATTTCAGAAGTGCTGGGCAGGCTTTATACTCATACCATTATAACATAAAATAGATTCGTTAGCAAATCAATAGAGCCAAGAAGGAGATACTGCTTCTACTGAGGAGCAACTGATAGCACTGCCTCAATCACCATTGAACAGCGCAGTTTGCACTCAAGGCAATGCACGGCTAATTAGAAGTGATTGTTTTGTATACAGAAAAGCAAGTTTCTAAAGATGCATAATCTACCTTTCCTTCCCTGAATTCAACAACAAAAGAGCTGTGTTCTGAAACAAAATAAAACTGAATTACATGTTTTAAAGATTCTCAACTCTGAGTCTTCTCAGTGTCAGATTAACCCCTCATCCAGTATGAATTAATAAAGCTCTTCGATGGGTTAAAGAAACAAGCATCGACTTGCTGGAAATCTCATCTTGATTATTACCCTTTCAGAGGGAGAATGACTTGAAATTTGAGAAACTTTAGTTAAAGATGTCCAGAATTGAGTCCGCAGTATCTAATCCCAATTCTAGCATCCTATTTAATGTGGTACCTCTTTATATCTTTAAAAGACATTTAAAATAAATTTTGAAAAGAAATAAAATGAGCAAATGGAAAGACAGAGACTTGCCCTTAGAAAGATAGGTTGTTTTCAAACTACCCTGAGTCACAGGATTCTCAAATTCAGCATAATTAGCAGTTGGGAATATATACTGCCTCCCACCTTCTACCCACAGCAAGCAAGTAACATACATCTACTACCACCTCCCTAGCATCCAAAAATATCTATAGATGCCATCAAATGCCTCCTGGAGATGTAGACAAGTGATAGCTTATTGAATCTACAGATCTCTTAACCAAAACTGTAGACATTTCAGGCTAGTGAGTCTGAAGTCAGATTTATTACTTTATAACCACACTGGGTGTATCTTCTGGAGATAATCTCTGGACCACCTAGAAAGACTAAATACTCTTTGTTTCTGTTTGCAAGCAATACTAATGAAGGCAGAATCATTTCTGAAGGACGACTGAGCACATCACTTCAACCTGCAACCTTACCAACCACCCAAAGCTGAGGGAGAGATAGAAGACAGGAGACACAAAGCCTCTTAACAATCAAAAATCCCTGTAATTCTTTTTAAAAGTGTCACACTGTACCAAAGGTTCTCACGAGTTCTTCCAACAGTCCACAGAGGAAGATAAAAAGATGTTTTACAAGCAGGTTTTTCTAATCATTTCTGCCTCGTCAGAATTTCTATCTCTCCTTTATGTGATCGTGACCGACAACACAACAAAAGCAATGAATGTGTCAGTTGTCAGGAGTCCGGAGAGGATGGAAGCTAAGGCACTGCCTTATTCTAAAGCAGTCAGAAGTCACATGCTTTCTGCCCTGCCTCATGCAATGTTTCCTCAACCTTAAAGGGGGTAGCATAAATGGCTAAGCGCTCCATCATCACTGACTCTCAGCATCTGGGATTCCCACCTGTTTCTTCATTCGTCACCACTCGCTGCAAAGAGAGGCTGAAAGCAGATATTTTGAAAATAGATCTTTAGAAGGTAGTTTAATGCTATGCCAATTTAGTTACTTAGCAGTAGTAGGTTCCCCCTTTGGCCTTTTGCATGCTCAGGCATGGAATATCAACTGGGCTTATGGTACCAGGCATGGGTTCTCTCACATCTCTGGAGTGTTTTGCTGGGATCTGCACACCACTCTTCTTTGACAGGCATAAGTAAACCAGACATGTGGAAGAGTTCTAAAACGCAGCTGCAAATACCACTAGATTTATAGGACAGCATAGTGCTTACACAGTTTCTTATGTTCTAACTATTTTGGGTTGTTTTATCAATTCTTCCAGAATATAATGCTATTTGAGTTAACATGACTGCCTCCCTTTCAGGTTCTACTATACATATTATTGTTATAGTTTTGGGGCAGCCATATTACTCATTATCTTGTTTACGGTCAAATAAATTCCTCTTTCTTCCATTGTTTACTATAAAATCCATCCTACATCTTGCGAGTAACTTTTATGAACTAAATGCAGGACTATACATTTATTCCTGTCAAATTTATCTTCTTGGTCCAACCCAAATATCCTCTCTGTATAAACCAAATAACCAAATTGTTGACAAGGTTAGATGTAAATTTCCTTTTTAAGCTTGATATGACCCCTGTCTTTCCTTTCTATCTTCTCCCCAATCATTATTAAGAGTTATGTATATACCTGAGATCTACTGAGCAACATGGAATCATAAGGACATGTCTGGAAAACGGAGCAGCACTCTAAATAACAGAGCGGCTCAGCACAAACTATGCTGGCATTATTCAGCAGCCTGCTGAATAACATCTGAGGAAATGGCATCCACTCTCCTCACTACCAGCCTCTACCCCTCTTTCCAGACTTCGTTCACACTGATCCTCACCCTCTAACTGTGAGGATAACGCGGCTACTCTCACCAATGAAATACAGCAAGATATTTCCTCCACAAGTTTTCCATTTTTTCTTCTAATGCATATATACATAGTCTCTCTTAGACAATATGGCTCTGTGGGGCAAAATACTAGTAATTCCTCAATTTTCAACAGACATCATCATTATCATCACACCCCCACCTTTGTGGCCAATCATTTTGGGAATAAATCTGTATTTCTAAATTCTTTTAGTAATATATGAACACCTCACCTTAATGGTGCCAGCTATTTGTATCAGGTTCATATTTACATACCCCATCTACTCAATGCCAGCCATAGTATTTATCATTTGGGAATGTTTTGTTGGTTTAAATGATTAAAATTATAACAAAAACTTGCAATTTTAAAAACTAAAAGATGTTTGTCTTCAGAAATATGATAAAAGTTTGCACCCTCTAAAATGAATTTTGAAATGAGGGTGATAAAACTAGTGGACTTTGCACCTTCTAGTCTCTTGGTGTTTACATTTCCAACTCCACTTCTGCCATTCTAGGGTATCACTAGAAAAAAAATCAAATATTCAGAATGAGTACTGCAGGAATGAGGTAAAGCCTAGAGTGCTTACCTGTGGAAAGTAGGTTTTGGCCAAAACAGCAAATTGCTGAACCAGTCCTCAGGTCACTAATGCATTTCAAAGTCATCTGACCTGAATAAGCCTGGTGAGCCCAACTCTACCTATACTGAGATAAAAACCATTTAGAGAATCAAGGCAACTGATTCCCCCAAAGGACTCCCATTAAAAAACAATCACTTAAGTCAGATAAAAGGTCAAAAGAAGCTCAACACTTGAGCTACAAATTATTTACTCTCTTATCATAGTTATTTAAAAAAACAAAAACAAAACGTAGTTTAGGTTGAAAAAAGCTTCCAGGGGAAAATTGGATTTGTGTTAGAGCTAATACAGCAAATTCAGTGGAACTCATCAAATCCAGTAAAATGTACTGAACACACACATTTCTGCAAACACTATTGTTAAAAAAAATCTAAGTAATAATAATAGTAAGTGAGCAAAGTACATGCTTCCTGCTATTAGCTAGTACTAAAATGGAAAATCCCTATTTATAGAATTTGAAAAGGTATTCATGTTTGTTGCAGTAGAATCATATGAAAATGAATTGACATAAATATAAGTAAGAAAATTAGTATTAAATGCAGATGTAGCAACAAATAAGGAACAGCATAGTCTATATCTGAGCATATACAGATATAAATATAGAATTCAGAGATCTGTATTAGCATCATATTTACATCATGTGTATTTGCTCATTTCTACTCCACAAACACACACACACACACACACACACACACACACACTTCACTGTGATTTGATATAAAAATCATATGCTAAAAGCTCGGATATTTCAGTTTTTAATCAAATATCTCTGGCTCTAATTTATTCTCTGTCTTGAGTTCACTTCTTCAGAATTCAAAATAAAAGACAACTGAACTACATAAACTTTGGACTAAGTGGGCTTCCATTATTAATAAAGACTTTATGACCTAGGTCTGCACAGATGAGGAATTCTATATTGTAACCACAAAAATATTTAATATATTTTTCACAAAACTAGTGTTTTAATTTTGAAATTTTATTTTTATCAATAATGAGATATTTAATCTTAGCCCAATCTCCAAACCCTGGAGTTGTCTCGGTGGTATTAGTTTTCATTTTGTTTTTCACACTAAAGAATTAGAAAAAAAATTAAGCATTTCTTTATCCTTTAACTATTTTTCCCTGATGTGGGAGTTTAAACAGGGTCTCACGTAGCCCAAGTTGGCTTTGGACTGGCTATGAGTCTTAGGATGACCTTGAACTTCTCATCCTCCTGCATCTACCTTTTGAGTGCTGAGATTACAGTCATATACTATGATGTCTGGCTAAAAACACATTATTCTTGCTCACCAGTTTAGTTCTGAGACTATTCCTAGGATGTGATAAACAATACAGACAAGTCATCATAAATATCATGAATTTTACAACTAGTGAGGAAGGCAGATAATAAATATCAAGGCAAGATAGATATTGAGTATAGTCAGAGCTGAGGGGGTTGGAGAGAGAGAGAGAGAGAGAGAGAGAGAGAGAGAGAGAGAGAGA
>LOEQ01001468.1:291742-331744 GCA_001685075.1 Bramus lutescens | reverse complement strand
GAGAGAGAGAGAGAGAGAGAGAGAGAGAGCCAATACAAATATGATTCCAGCATTATCTTTCTGGAAGCCTGATCTCCATACTGTGATCATGGACCACATGTGGCTATTGAATACCTAAACTGCACCTCATCCAAACTGAGTGTATTAGAAATATAAAATATGCTTGCCAGACGTAGTAGAACAGGCATTTAATTCCAGCACTCGGGAAACAGAGGCAAGTTATGGGGGATGGAGGAGGCCTCTGAATACCAGCCTCAGTGCCTCCTCAGGGTTCGGATAGAAAACTTACAGAGAGGACACAACTTAGAAGGATCTGAGGGTGAAGTGAACTCTCCACTACATACTTACCTGCATTAGTGTCTTTGTTCTTCCTCTGCTGTTCTCCTGTTCTGTAAAGTTTCCAGTTTCTAGACACACGGAAAACAAAGGCAGTTCTCTGAGCTTGGATGTCCCTTTATCTTTGAAGGTCCCAAATGTGACCTATATGAAAGACTCCTTTCCCGACTGCATGTCCTGCCAAATGAAAGAGAGTTGCAGGGAATTGGCTTCTAATGTATCTCAGGAACAGAACGGAGATATGGCCATAGGAACCAAGGTTTTTGGCTATGTGACTAAATTATCTCATTGGAGGTTTCATGGGGTGGGGGAAGCCACCCAGTAAGCAAAAGAACAAGGCAGGCTTTTAAATGTCCAACAGTCCTTTGGGACAAATACATCCAGTTATGAATCAAGTCCCAGAATGTATACCATATATCAAAACTATATAGCTGAATGAAAAGTGGATCCTCCTGACTACTCACAGATATATGAGCCCATAAGATTGAGATGCAATCTTGAGATTACATATACACATCACATGAGATTACACACTACAATACAGGTGTTGGGGAGACACCAAGCTGCTACAGCAAAAGTGAGCAACAGCTTTCAGAGACAACGGCGTTGCACACCTTTCTGGACAGGATTAATCTTCCATCAGATAACCGTGCCTCAGGTGGGTTGACATCTGAACACTAGTTGCCACCTGCCCTTTCATGGCCCCTGACAGCAGGTAAATCTCTAAGAGTTCAAGGCCAGCCTGGTCTGTGTAGTCCAGGCTAACTAGGGATACAGTGTGAGACCTTGTCACAGAAAATAGACAAATCAAATATAAAAGATACATACTAAATTTCAGTCCTAATATGAAAAATAACCTTACCAATAGCCTTTATATTGAAAATGCATAAGGGAAGATATATTGACTCCTCCAGAGTGATACGGGATAGGGATAAGAAACACAGATGAGTAGCCCAAATGGTGAAATAGCATTCATGTGTATAAGTGGAGATGATCTCTTAGTGTAATTAGAACTAAAAAAGAACATAGAAAGTGAAAAAATAGAATGTATAAGCAGATTTGATATTGAGCAAAGTAAAGATTTTGGGGCTGAAGTTCAAAGGGATCACTGAGGAAGATTTGGGGGGGCAAGAAATTTATTATAATTATTGATCAAACAGACAGAAAGACCGACAGCATCATTTTGGGGGCTTTGAGCTTAATTCAAGCACATGTCTCAGACTGAGGGGCCCCTTCCAATAGGTTTCTTAGGAAGGAGGGAGGCTTTGTACAAGCTGGTTGATGAGCAGTCCTTAGTATTCTCTTGCCCCATCACGATAACTCTCATCCCAGATTACACGGGGAGAGGAGAGGCTTTGCATTTGGAGGAAAAGAACACGTGGCCTTGGGGACAGAGGAGCTGTGTGGAGAAATGAGTGTGTATCCATCATGTTGTGCATGTCACTGGTAGCCCTTTATGGCAGAAACTTCTCAGCCTGGGACTTGTATGTAGAATCAGCTATGAGTGAAGAGAGACACAGCTGCAGATAGGCACGACATCAACAGCAGCTGGTCTGGTTTCTATACTACAACATAAACCCAAAAGTTCCAGAGAGTTTTGTCTCTGTTTCCTGACTGCTGCTCATGCTCCCGTGACCTACTCACAGTCGTTCCCACTGACATACTTAGCCCGTTAGGATAGAGTGCACCTATTCAGACCTTAAACCAGAATAAACTCTTCCCTCCTTAGGTTGCTCCTTTCAGTTATTTACCCCTTAACAAAAATAGAGAAGTAGCTAATATGGCCACATGATAGCAAAATATAGAGCTGTTGCTCTGGCAAACTTCACCCTCTGGTGTGTGGGCCCCATGAAACTGGCTGTCAACCCTCAACTTGACATAGCCTAGAGTCACGTTAGAAGTGAGTCTCCATTGAGAAATTGCCTAGATCAGATTGGGCTGTGGGTAAGTCTGTGGGGAGTTGGCTGTCAGGATTGTTAATTGGTGAAGAGGACCCAGCCTGCTGTGGGCAATGCCATCTGTAAGCAGGTGGGCCTTTGCTGTATTAAAAATCTGGCTAACCATGAGTAAGTGAGTGAGCCAGCAAGCAGCATTCCTCCATGTTTCCTGCCTCCTATTTTGGCTAAACTCCTGCACTGACTTACCTCTATGATGGAGTGTGATCTCAAAGAGGAAACAAAATAAGCCCTTTCCTCCTCAAAGTTCTATTGGCCCTGGTATTTGTCAGAACAACTAAAGGGAAACTCAAACACTGGTTTTGGATTTGGTTTTGGGGGAGAAAATGGAAGAGTTTGGAGATCCTGTTCAAGATCCTAGAATGCAGTAAGCAGAGGTTAATGTTCTCTCTGACAAAAAAGGGGGAAAAAGGAACGCTAAAGAAACGTGGGCCGTAATATATGTGAAGCATGTTTAGTTTGGACTGGATGAATATTAAGTGTTCAATAGACACGGTTTTAGCTCATGATATTTCAAAGAGGAACAAAGACTTTATCAGGAACCGACAAGAGGTCATTCACTCATGTTCCAGTCTAGCAGAGCATCACTGAAAATCTTAGTGAGTCTGAATTCTAAAGTAATAGGCTAATTTGTTTGGTAGAGGACATTTCAAGACAACACAGCACCCAGGCCCTGGTGTGATTTGTGTCTGTTCTACGAGGAAAGAACAAAGCATGAAAAAGGAAAAGGAAAATGTGCATTTTCCTAGTGAAAGAACAGGAATATGGCTAAAGTTGTAGCCAGAGCTTTCAAGGTGCTATAGGCAGCATCTATACTTGTTGGAGAAGAAAACTGAAAGCTGGGACCCTTGACACTACTACAGTAAGAACAAGAACCCACCCATCAAAAGCTCCAGGTTGTAAAACTGAAAACCCATCTGGAAAACATTCGTTTGAAAGGATAGTGCCTGCCAAAAGAGTCCAGAGATTGACTTCATGGTGATTGCCTGCTCGGAAATAGCTACCTGAGAAAATGTTTCCCCAAGTTTAACTGTATAACCATGGCCACTGCAGCCATGGTCCAGGAGGTCAGGCTACGTTCAATTCATTCAATCATTCATTCATTCATTCATTCATTGAAGGGAAAGCGTTGTGGTGCTGATGCGCACATGGAAATAGTTTCTTTTCTTCCACATGTCCAACTCGGGTCATCAAGTTTGTCAATAGGTACCTTTACCCCTGAACTGTCTCACTGGTCATAGGCTACATTTTGAGCATCTTGAAGAGCTTGGTTTCTTGGCTCACATAGTGTTGATTTTGAAGAAAGGCAGGCCGAACACAAGAATTACAGAGTCACGGAAACTTACAACAACATTCCAGAAACTGCTGAGGTCAGGCAGAATGTGTCATGGTGTTTGGGGTTGTATATGAGGAAAAGAAGGTAAAACCCATACTTTAATGGAGAGAAAAGGATGTTGGGATGCCAGGAATATTGGGCATCTTACTGAAGAAATCTGCAGAGACCAAGTTGACTCAGCCCAAGAAAGAAACCATGTGTGACTTAGCCAGAGGGCTTTAGCAGAGACAATAATACTCAAAACTGTTGGGAGTATAGAGAACGCTATCATGAGTTCCAGGGGCCAGACAAAGAACTGCAAGGTTAGGTGGTTGTGACACTGGATTTGGTCTTCCCTTGCTGTGTTCCTTTCTTCCCTTTCATAGTGGGGGTGTTTACTCTGAAGCACAGTATGTTGGAAGAATACAACTTTAGTTTTTATTATATTGGGTCTTGGTGTTAAGAGACCACCTTGAGTCTCAGAAAACCTTTTGGAATTTTGGACAGTATTAAAGCGGTTAAAAACTATGGGATTTTTGTAGTTGTACTAAGTGTATTTTACAGTATGAGATGACCATGAGCCAATGGAGGATGAGAATAGAACATTATGGTTTCAGTGTAAAATGTCCTCCACAGCTTCATGATTTTGAATGCCTGGTCACCATCTACTGGCACTGCTTAAGAAGATTGTAGAACCTTTTGAGAACAGGATCTTGCTGGCAGATATAGGGCCAATATAGGCAAGATTTATGGGAATTTTCTGACCCTAGTTCCAGACCAGACATTGCCAATGCAATGATTCCATCCACCTCATGCTTCCAGTTTCCCAGATACAAGCTTTGCATCTGCTGTGCCTTCTCCACTGTGATTAACATACCCACTTAAATCATGAATCAAAATAAATTATTATTCCCCATCTAAATACTGTGGGTTTTCACATTGCGTTGAAGAAGATTTTCACTGTAGTTAAAGCTATGCCACATTCCTAACATGAGCTATGGCTGTACGATGGGGCAGGGTGGATTTGCAAAGGATTAGTAATAGAAAACCGCCTTCCCAGAAAACTACAGCATGATCCCACGTAAGAGGCAGTTTCTTTAACCTATTCAACAAGTTCATTTATTTTCCCAGGAGACTTTATACTCCTTTCAAAATCTGACCATTCTCTGTGTTGTTGTCTGATTTAACTTGCACATCTCAACTTGCAATGACCAATGACTTTCCTTATACTTAAGTAATTTGCTTGATCTTTGCCGTTTTTTGGCTTATAACTCAGGAAAATCATAACTTTGGATTAAAATCATTTACTATCTATTTGTTGTTTATTGCCCTAAGTTATAACTGAGATGGATCCTCAGAAATGTGATAACGGTCCAGAGATGGTGGCATTGAGCAAAAAGAGATGGTGGGGGGAAAACTGGGTTTCTTCAGTCATTGCTTCAGGATTATGTAACTCTTGGTTTTAGTAACTATTGCCATGGCCGGTGAGATGGCTCAATAGGTAAAGTCTCCTGCCAACAAGGCTAAGGACCTGAGTTCAAGTCCTGTGATTTACACAGTAGAAAGAGAATTCATACAAGTTGTCCTTTGACCACTATGGACATGTAGCATATACATGCAGAGATGCACACAAACACACACACACACACACACACACACACACACTCTCACATATATACACTAAAATGTAATTGAAAAATTTTAGAGAGGTTTTCCGTAATTTCTATTTGGTAGTAGAATAAAATATTAATGCAATCAAGGTATTATTTTATATAAAAGTCATTCTAGACATGTTACCTAATCTATCTGAGAAATGACTTCATTTAGCAATCAGGGAAAGTCATCCAAACCTATGAGATAAAATTTTCTGAAGAGAAATAGACTTCAGCAGAAGGGATAGATCTTTCTGTTGTGACATGAAATGAAGGCTGTCTCCGCTGAGTGAAAGAAACCAGTGTAGAGCTCTTCTGTATATTGAGTCAGGTTCTCCAAGCAGGAGAGTTGAACCTATCATTACTCCACAAGATGCACAACAAAGCCTCAGGCCTGAAAACAGTATACAAGACCTGGACCCAAGGAAGAATTAAAGAATGTGTCAACAGCTATGAAATAGGCAGTTTCCAGCAATTGTGTGGGTGGGATAATTAGGAATATGGCTCCCTTGTGTCAAGTGAACCTCAAGATCTTTGCTGCTGAGATTTTTCCTCTACAAATTCCCCTACTTCTGAACAAGGATGCTCCCCATATAGGACGCACCAAGGAGGATTAAAAAAAAAAAGAAACACTTATCATCAAAGATCTTTCAAGGACTGGATGTTAAAGTTGACATAGCCTCAGTGAATAGCCATCTTTTCAAACAATTATTTAGAACATTGAAAATCAAATCACATTGTCCCTTCAGAAATTACCTGGAAAAAGATGAAAAGACTTATGAAGTACATATAAAATACTAGCACTGGAGTGAGTTGAGTCCATAAATGCATCCTATGTCCACTTCCTTGGCTGGATACAACTGCATGCACTTTCTAAATACTGATGTTAGCCCTGCTAAGTGACAGGCACCATGCTAAGAGCAAATGCACGCAAAAGCTTCCTTGTCTCCATCATACAACTCAACAGATGCAAAAACCTGTTTGAACAGATTGTCATGCTTGCAGTGCTCATAGTTTGGTTGTTGTCCCATTGATTGAGAATTGCATTTATACTGATTTGGCAGAAAGTTCTGTAGTATTATCTGTATCATTCTGAGTGACATATTTGCTATGACAACCCCTGCAATTGCTTAGGTTCCACCTACAGAATATTCTATATCCAGTACTTAGAGTATACAAGCAATCCTACTATGTCAGTTCCCTTATCAGCTATACTTTTGCTGTTATTTGAGTTTAGTAAACTGTTGTCTAGTGAGTGTTGCTTTCTGAGCATTCCCTTGCTGCTCATCTAGTACCTATGCTCTTCTTTTCTAACACTGGATCATCAGGAGAAAGCATCAAATCACCTTAGCCATTCCTCTGTGCTCTGTTCAGTGATGGATGAAACTGTCATCAGCACAGCTCAATTTCTGAGCTTATAGAATCAGTGTGTGTTAGACAATGTGCATCTGAGAGAAAAGAAAATATGTGTGTGAGAGAGAAATAGAGTGTATGTGCAAGACAGAGTGTGTACACATGTGCGTGTGCACATTTATGTGTGAGAAAGAGGGAGTGTGCACACACGTGTGTATGAAAGAAAATGTGTGTGTGCACATGCATGTGTGTGAGAGAAAAACAGCATATGTGTTCCTGAGAGAGGGAGTGTGTGTGTCTGTGAAAGTATGTGTGATTGCATATATAAGGATGCAGAGGAGTGTGTGTGTGTGCGCGCGCGCGCGCCAAATGACAATGCAGAAAGCCTGCCTTTCTTGATCATTCTCCACTTTACTCACTGAGGCATGGTTTCTCTCTGAGCCCAGAGATCACCAATTGGCTAATTTCAAGTGTTGAACTAAAAGTAGTCAGCCTTGCCCACCCCAATTTTAAGTGAGTGCTGTGGATCCAGTCTCTGGTTCTCATGCTTGTGTGAAGATGCCTACCCACTGATCTGTCTCCCTAGCCTTCAGTCATACTATTTTAAAGATCATCTACTCAATCTCAGGGACAGCTTAGCTCTCCCTTCCCATCCTCCTGTCCTCCCACATCATCACTGAAAGTCTAACATGTGCGTTCTCATTCTTCCTCTCCTAATCTTCTCCTTCATTCTTTTCTTATTCCAGCAATGACAATCCCCAATCTGGTTGTTCAAGCTTCCTCTTTATCTGCTTCTACTGTATCCTCCCCATAGTCCTTATAAGATATTATATACTTAAATTGTCACCTATTTCTCAACCATAGCTCCAATAGAACAATTATTTTCAAAATTGTCTTCTATATTTTTTCCTAAAATACTGCTTTGGTGCTTTCTAGGCACACACATAAGTAAATGGAACAATGTCCAACATATAGAAGGTGCTTACAAAATTTTAAAATATGTGACATCTATGTCCGCTATCGTCACTATTAACATCACTTGGTTTGAAATCACCTGTGCGATACACCTCTAAATGTGTCTTTTGGGGAATTTGTGAAGGTTTTAAATAAAAAGAGAAGACCTATCTTGGATGTAAGTTGCAGTGTCTTGTGGGCTGGAGGGGAAGAGAAAAAACCGCTTAGGCAGGGTGCAGGCCTCCTGACTCCAGAGAGGCTCACCCTCCTGCCACTGCACTTTCCTCCTCATACAAACCTTCCCTCCCTTAAGCTATTTTTGTCACATATTTGAGCTCATCAAGAAGAAAACTAATAGAGTGGTGGAAACGCTTTTTTTTCTAAACACCCTTAAAATGATATATTCTTTAGCAGTCTGCAAAAGTCCTGATCAGTGGCTATATGTAAAGTTTGAGGATCACCTCTATCTTTATCTTGTTCATTTTTCTTCCAAAGTGTGCTCCAATGTGAAAAGTCCAGGAAAGAGCAGATGTGAACACAACATCACTGATTAGCAGTTAAGCAACAAGGGAAAGATATCAGCATCAGCACCACTATCGTTAGTAAGTCACTGATGAGAGGAAACCAGGTGAGAACATTTGTGCTATAATACATAATCTGAAGGCAGTTCTCAAAGGTTAGAGCAAGAAGTCAACTGGTATACCTCTTATTCATTTAGAGTTGTTTGATCCACACTGCTTTTGTTTGTTTGAATGTGATGTAAATATTTGATTATTAGGAAAAGATATGTAAATATTCAGATTTCCAGTTTATTCTGAAAGACTGATAGAGTTTGATGGTGATTGTCCTTCATTTCTGTATAACTGTTATCAGTAGATCTGTGAGCTGCTCCTTTCTGATGAACAATTCGCTCTCCACCATTCTTATCCTGCCAGATTCACAAATTCACAATACTTTCGGAGGTTCCTTTGGGCACATAAATAGGCAGCTATAACCTGAGAGCCCAGATTCTTCCAAAAATGCTAGTATTTAAGACCCAGACTGCTAACTATTGTAAAACAAAGAAGAAAATATATAGGCTTACATATCACCTTTCTGGGGAACATCCATGGACTTCTCTCAGACATAAGACCTACAGTGTATAAACTAACCCAAGTAAAAATGCCATGGAATATTCTAGTGTTCTCTCATTGACGATTCTTTAAAAGCAAGAAAACAAAATAATTCTTTTGTTTTAATTCAACTCAATAACAAGAAAAGATATAGATGGTATTGGGAGTACATCTTGTTACTTTCAAAGAATTTTGCATTGAAAATACTTTTTCTCTTACGTTCAGCACACAGCATGCATTTGATGACAGACGGTCATTTCAAGTGCTGTGGTCTATCTCTCTATATAATGAAAAATGTATAAACCTGTCGCACAGCATAGACATGAGGCTTAAACACCTGCTTCAAATTACTCTGATACCTTAAGCATTCTTTCAATTGAAAAGCCCTGCACTTTAAGAACGTGAGATGCACCACAGCCAACTACACTAAACTGAGTAGGCTTGGGTACCATGAGCAGTAGAGAAAGGGAATGGTGGCAGCAGCTACTGGCGAACAGCTAATGGTAATAATATTACTCAGCAGGAATATAGTTAAGATCTACTGCTGTGGAGATGCCATATATTTTCAAAAATGTACTGAAAATAAATCTGTCGTTTTTATCCTCAGGGTATCTCTTACATGTGTTACCTTTAGATTCATATTTGGGGGTAAATGTTTAAGCTGCAATGTTTGATGTCCTAATTACCAGAGATATTAGTGACATCTTCTAATATCATTTCTTTCTATGTTCCACAAATATTGATAACCAATATTACACTCAATTGAACCACTACCTTTTGAGCTCATATACGAAGTCCGTAAAAACAGGGTGTGTGAGATCTTGTCAGTACGCAATGAAGCTGTCACCATACTCTTTTTGATTCCATAGGGGAACATCTGCCCACTTGAAGCTCTCAGAAAGAAGAACTGTCAAATTACTGAAGAGCTGCACATCATCCAATAATTAACCTGGAAAGATCACTTGCCAATGGCATTGTACCATGGCAAACAGATGTTGTTCCCACTTCCTATCTGAAAAAGTGGCCAAATGTCTGGAAGCACCGTCTGCCTTCCACCTTGTGGTTGTACATCCATCATCTAATAAACTTTTCACTTGGCACTGTATAAAAATCAGAGACACTTTTAGTTTATTAGCTGATTAGAGCGTCTTAAAGGTAAATGCATCTCTAGAGTAATTATGCAATTTAGCCTGACTTCAAGATTGGAAAGTGGCAAATAGGTTATTGGAATGCAAACCAATCAACATTGATGAAAGAGCATATGAGCACTAGCCTCAGAGACCTGGCAAAATATACAAAGTGAATTCAACACCAATAAAAGAACTTTTGAAAACTGCCTTATCTCTCTCTCTATTTCTCTCTCTCTCTCTCTCACACACACACACGCAAACACACACACACATAATTAGCACACATATATATGTTAACATGCATTACCAAAATTTAAACGTGTAAGAATGACGTTTGTATGGCCAGCTGGTAATAACATGCATTACCAAAATTCAAAGGAAGAAATCACTTCACATCATTCTTGGTATATCAAAAACATAAATGGAGTTTTGTGCCTTTGTGGATATTACTTTTCAGTAAAAGTATTGTATTTAGAGATAAAGCACCTTTGGCATCCAGGCAATAAAACCTAGCCCTGTAGATTGACTTTTCATTTTGATATTTATAGAAATTTTTATCTCACGTTTTACTTAAATTTTCTTCAAAAATAGTTGCATGTGTGTTTGTTTAAGGTACAAAGTGAATTGACAGCACCCCTCTCAATTCTCATTGCTAAAAGTCAGGCAGTGAGAAAATATTTTATGTCAGTTTTCATCATAAATTTCAGTCTGTAATATGAAAGTATTATACTTATTCTGTGTCATGATATTTGTATTTAAATATTTTAATTATTTTATTTAATATATATATACATATCTTGTACAAAATTCTCTGTTATCTGACAAGGATGGGTTTAATTCATTCTCTTTAATAAATACATACCAATTCCCTACTGAAATTTATATATTTCAGGGTTTCTAAAAATATTTTCTAACAGTTGACCATTTTGTTGCTTTCTGGTTTTTTCTATTTTGTGACTGTATTTTAGTTAAAAGTATCCCCCTTTTCCCACTCCTCCCTCCAGGCCCTCCCATGTGGCTCCTCCTTCAAATTCATGGCCTCTTTCTTCATCAACTGTTATTGCATGAATATACATACTTACCTTGTATTCACAAATATAACTTGTTGAGTCCACAGAATGTTACTTGTATATGTGTTTTTGATGAAAGATGAAAACTACACTGCCTGTGGTCATAAGAACAGATGTTTGTAAAATGTTGCTGGAGATTATCCTGCTTTAGTAGGCTAGTGATTGTAAATTCTCCTCTAATAACCATGACTTCACTAGTACTGAGAAGTTAGTTAGCATTCTAGTGCCACGCATAGCTTCTGTCTTGTGGCGTGGGTGTTACGTCCAAATAGAAAGCAGTTGGTTACCTCCAAAATAGGTGTACTACTTCTGCACCCATAGAGTTATCATGGAACGTTGCTTGTTGACACGGTTCATAGGTGTCATAGTTGAGTATGGCAGTTGCTTATCTCAATCCTTTGAAAGCTTGCACAGAATCTTCTGGTACCATAAAAGTTAGTCTTCCGGTAGCAGGCATTCAGGTCAGTTCCAGCTCGGGAGCCTTTGAACTGTATTTCTGAAGTACATGCTATCTTAAACAATAGGAACTTACCTTTTTATCTCTGGGGGTAAATAACGACAGGAGTAATAGGATGTGTATTTTGGAAGGCTCTTAGATAGCTCTTAAGAGGGCTTCTCTGGTCTGGTAATGGGGGTTTGGGCAGGGGGTCTTTGGCTATTGGAGGGAGTGCTATCAGCCCACAAAGTTTGGTAGAACTGAATATGTAAATTTATACGCTGAACTACTTGTATTATAGGGTTCTTTCTTTTCTTTTCCTTTATTCATTTTTATAGATTAATAGTTAATAGTATGATCCTGTGTGGCCTTTTAAGCCATCCATATTATTATTTTGCCTGTCTCACTCCTTCTCCTTTTAGCTACTACTATAATGCTCCAGTGATCAAAGAAATTACTTTCTAATGTCACCATCAATGGGGTAAGTTTCCCGTAGAAATTATAGGAAATTACTCAAGCTTTCTTGAGCAAGGGATGAGAGGAGAATGTCTAGGAAAGGCTGGTAAAGGTTCTCTACCTCTGTGATGGTTTTAATCAAGCTCACTTTTATCATCAAAGCAGGCAGAAACTGTTATTTATTAAAGCTGTCTCATTCCCTATCTGAAGAGGCTATGATAAGGCTCATTCCCTATTACATAGCTGCTCACATAAAATAAGGAACAGTAGCTATTTGAAGCAAAAGAATATGAAGATTTCTATCAAGATCTCTCTTTTATCCCCTCCCCTTTACTGACCCCTCGCACCCCCAGTTTACCAGGAGATCTCATCTAATTTGTCTTCCCTGGGCGACCCATGTGTCCCACTTAGGATCTTCCTTGTTAGCCAGTGTCTCTGAAACTGTAAATTGTAGTCTGGTTATTCTTTGCTTTACATCTAATATCCACTTACGAGTGAGTACATATGCAGTCGTGGAACCTACATGAGACCGAACTACACTCTTCATATGTGAGAGACAGTGGTGAAGCTTGGACTATCTGTGAGGCCCCTGGCAGTAGGACCCGGATCTATCCCTGGTCCATGAACTAGCTTCTTGGATGGAGCCCATTCCCTATGGTGAGATGCCATGCTCAGCTTTAAGGTGAAGGGGAGGGACTGGGTCTTGCCCCAACTTAATGTACCAGACTTCATTGACTTACCACATGAGTCCTTCCCTGTTGGAAGGAGTGGATGGGTGAGGGATGGGGGTGAGGGAGGCAAGGGGAGGGAGGAGGAGTGGGGTGAGAACTGAGAATGGAATGTAAAATGAAATTTTAAAAATATTAAAATAAAATAAATAAAAAAGAATAAGAATATTTCAAAGCCCTCCCCCCTCTGTGTGTGTGTGTGTGTATCTGACTCTGTCTCTGCCTATGTCTCCCTCTGAGTGTGCGTGTGCACACAGGCATACATACATGACACACATGTATCTGTCTCTCTGTGTTTCTCTGTTTTAATATATAAAGATAGCAATGAGATTATAGTTTAGTAATAAAGCACTTGTCCAGACTGCATGAAGCTCAGCCCTACAGAAGAAATGGAAAGTATGTATGATGGAGATGAACACACACACACATTCACAATGCAGACAATCATGTTGAATATTGCTATTTCAATCTTATCAGAATCTATAGTCCTTAAACATATCTTTTACACCCTCAGTATTAGGCTAAAACTGAAAAGCTTTAAAAAAAATCCACAGACAGTTAGGAAATGGTGGTGAGGTCATTATGATGTCATGGTCATGAGTGTATGGTACACTCATTCAACTCCACAATGAATATACACGAAAGTGAAAGAATAGCATTAATTTCATAGTACCTTCAATTTACCCTCCTGCTTTTAACATTTTTGATGCTTATGTGGAGAATATTATAGACAGGTGATGAGATAACCTATTTGGCCATGGCAAGATTGATTTATAAACCGATGGCATTTGTTTCATAAAGTTTTTGTCATTCTCTTCTTGTAACCTTCAGGTACCGTGGATGCTCAGCTTTACCTTCCCTCAGATTCCAATGTGAAACAGTCAGAAAAATTTGGAGAAGATGGCACTAGCAAGCCCTCCTTCTATCAATCAAGGAGTAATAGCACTCCTGTCTTGTAGGAGGCACTCTGTGGAGTAAATTGGTTTCTATGACTCTAAAATTGAGTTGTCTGTAAATATGCCAATGACTTGCTGAGTCACAGCAAATGTTTCTTTACAAATGCAATACCTTTTAGAGAGATTTAACTACCAGAGCTCTGTAAGCTTTTGAACATGGCCTTGGATAATCAACAGTTTATTGTTTTTGACTACTTTATTTTTCTCCACATCTATGTACATGTACATATGTAATGTTCCCAATATCATAATATAGACTCTTTTCTCACCCAATTTCCTCAGGCAAATATCAACTTTGACGTTTTTCTAGTAATCTCTTAAACCTCACTTTTCATTTGTTTCTTCCCAGATAATTTTCTTTGTCCTCCTAACCTGCAGTTTGCTTCAGTGTTTCCCCCTTTTTTTTATATCTAACTTACTGATATTTAAAGGATATGTGTGACTTTAATTTTGCCTCTTGTTCTGAACACAAAGCAGCATCACTCTTTGAGTTCCTTAGGGGCCCTACCAACTTTCCTAAACAAAGACTGGACCAGTTTCCTTACACTATGACATTGGATTAGAGAATATCTGAATATTGGTGTTGCATAGGTTATGACTCACAGAGAAAAAGACAACTCCATGATCCATACAGTGCTCAAATTGGGAGTAACCAAGTAAAAAGTATTTGTTTATTGATTATTTATTTATTACCATCTTCCAGACCTCTTCTACCTGGCATACTGGAATCCTATGTCTATACTTCCAAATACTAATGTTCTGAGACTATCCTATATAAAATAAGATACTCATTGGAAGAATCCAGGCATAAGAGTTTTCCAAATCCACTGAGAAAACTCTAGAATGTAGCCTTATTGGATAACCAGTGCTTTAAATTACAGTAAATGTGCCATTAAATAAACAAGAAAACAAAATCAAGGTGTTGGAGAGGAAGGCTTTGCTTATTGGTTGTTAGTTGGGATCACTTAGTTCAGACTGTAAATTTTCATTTGCACTGGTTGAAGAACTACAACATGAAATTCCAAATATTCATTGTTTCATCATGTAACTCACTAAGGTCTTGAGTTATAAGAAGAAGCAGTGTCAGTGTTGGCACACTTTTTTTAATCCCAGCATTTGGGTGGCAGAGTCAGGCAGATCTGCATTAATTTGAGGCCAGTCTAGTCAACAATGTATATTCTTGGACAGACAAGACTGTTACACAGAGAAACCTTGAAGCAGAAGGAGGAGGAGGAGGAGGAGGANGAAGAAGAAGAAGAAGAAGAAGAAGAAGAAGAAGAAGAAGAAGAAGAAGAAGAAGAAAGAAGAAGAAATATATATTTGATCTCTGTCCTTGCCTCTAGACATAGAGATTCTTAAGACATTGGTAAATAGAAGCATTAGGAGAATCTTTAGTGCTAATATTTGGTCTTTGCCTCTGGTTTTTGACATAGAGCTCTTAATACTTCTGTAATTTCCTGAGTGGCAAAGATTGATGGCAGAAAGCTTCTAGATCCCTGGGAATTTCGTAGTTGATGAGAAATCTTGTAACAAAGTGACTCTTGATGGGCTCCCAGATAGCCTTAGGATGGGAGTTGGTAGCCAAGAGAGTTAATCATGCTATCAGATGGCTGGAACTTTAAGTCAAGTTCGTAACATCTTGGGAGGGGAGAAAGACTGAAGCACAAGTCAATCACCATGGGAATCATTTAATCAATCACGTCTACTTAATGGTGCCTCTCCACAAATCTCAAAGGACAGTGATTGGATAGCTTCCTGATCACTGCAGGCATGGAAAAAGACACATGGTTGCAGAGGACCTAGAAGCTCTGTGAACTTCAGTATGCCTTGCTCTGTGCTTATCTTCCAACAGGCTGTTCATTTATGCCCTTTGCAATATGTTTATTACAGTATATAAATTGAAATGCTTCTCCAAGTTCAATGAGCTATTCTATCAAATAAACCAGACCAGCAGGTGGGTTATCTCTGGAAACTTCCTGTTTATAACTAGCTGGTTAGAACCCTTGGGTTTATAATGAATATATGAAGTGGAGGTGGTTTTATATGATCAAAATGTCCCCTGTGGGGTCTTGTGTTTTCTCAGGGTAGATAGTGTCAGCACCTAACTGAACTATAGGATACCCAACTAGTGCCTACTGGATAATTGCTTGGTGTGTAGAAAACCCTCACATGCATGCACTCTTATAGAAACACACAGACAAACATAAACATTTGATGTCATTAAAATTATGCTGTTTGGACTGCAAGTGCAGGCAAAATTGGTATTTTTCAGTAAGAGAAGTTTAAAGTTGGTATTAGGAGTCCCAACACCTTAGAGCACATTATAGCCAAAACAGTCAAAGCTCAGAAAACAGGCTCAAAATGCATATTTAAGATTCAACTTAGAGACTAGACTATATGTTTATGTTTTACCAAGCCACTTTCACAGCAGTGAGACTACACATGCCACTAACCACAAATCCCACCTCATTTTACGTTTACTAAGGGTACATGTCATTAGAATTCATGTCTGGCCCCTGACAATTCTCAGAGGAGAAATGAAGAAGTGAAGGAGTTCTCAACACCCACAGAATTCTATTTTATTCAGGACAGCCATTCAATCAACCAGGCTCTGTGTCTTGGACATTCTGATAACAGAAAACAATTCCTTTCTTTTGCAAGCTCCCTGGCATATCACTACCCAGTTTCTCATGTTACGTTCACTTCAATTTCAATTTTACCCCAGGACACAAGCACCTCGGTGTGGTCAGTTTGGCAGCATATCAATGATGGGAAATTTAACAGCCTATAAAAGAGAGCCACATGAAAAGGATTCCGAAATGCTTTGCAGTGCACTCATGCATCATCTGCTCTCAATGGAGTAATATTTCAAAGTCACCCACTCAAGTTGACACAGATTCTGAATGGGGAGTTCTGACCCTTCTGTGATGATAAGTTACAATGCCATTAGTCTCTTTAAAGCAGGCTTAGCATTGATGAAAGTGCTTCTGTCGCTGCCTGCCGTAGACAGATAGAATGTTCTCCTTGTGAAATAGTAGAAACCATTTTAAAGCTTTAACTCAATAGCTTAACAAATGAATATATATGCTTACTACACCACACTTTTTTTCATAAAACTGCAAAGATCTGAGACTTACTATTATTTTTGAATATTTAGTGAAGGCCAGGAATCTTTACCTTAACACCGTGCCATCTCATCTACACTGAGAAGTTACTGATACATAAGTAATCTGGTCAATTTCATGTGTGTGTGAAGATTAAAAGAGAGAAGAGACAACTTAAAAGTGACTCTGCAAATTATGTAGCCTTTAGTAAAGATCCAAAGACCTCCTAGTTTTTTCCTTCTAATTTTTTATGGCTTATTGAAATTTATTTAAAGACACTGATAGCAATTTTCATCAGAGAAAAGACTCAAACAAAACATCCTTTCCTTATAAATAGGAATATGTTTCAACTGTATTTCCTTCTGTATGCTAATGGATGCTTGGAGTCTCAGGGCTCTTGATACTGAATTACTCTAGCTTGAATAAGCTAAATGTTATTTTTAAATTCATACAAGCATATCTACATATCTCTTCAAAGTAATATGAAGTAGCACACTATAGAAGCATTGTTTAATAGAACGAAATAGGATCCAAGCAAAAAATAAAAATAAATGGTTACAGCTGTTGAAAAAAGTATTGTATGGTTTCTTTGACTATGAGAAAAAGAGAGCTATCAAGGCATTACTAAAAAATAAATCAAGTGATCCTTGACTATATCAGCTAGACATACAAATGCATAAATATTACACAGATTAGAAAGAAAATAGGTAACAATAAACAGAGTAAGTTTTTTACTCTGCCTTAGCTATTTGACTTTTTGTCTTTTATTTATACTTAAGAGCCTTGAACTATAATGTCAACAATCCTTTCCTAAACTTCTAAAATCCACTTGAAGAGTAAAATATAAATAATTGCATAGATACATGCACAAAAGTAGTCTCTGTATTTTTATTTGTATGGAAACAGCCAGAAAAAGAGAACTCTAGATAAACTCAACATATAGAAAGGATAAAGTTGAAAGTGTACATTTTTTTTCAAATTTTCATTCTTTTTTCCTTTCTTTTTTGGGGGGTGGGGGTTGGCTTGCCATAAAGTTGTTAATCAAATGTGGTAGCTGAAAACACATGGCCCTCATAGGCTCGTCTGCCTAATTGCTTGGTCTCCGGTTAGTGGAAGTGTTTGAGAATAATTAGACAATGTGGCCTTATTAAGGAAGGTATGGCCTTGGAGGAAATGTGTCACTTTCAGGTTTCAAAACCCTACCCTAGTCAAAGTCCTAGGCCCAAACCCAGGCCCAGGCCCAGTCTCTCTCTCTCTCTCTCTCTCTCTCTCTCTCTCTGTCTTTGTCTCTCTCTGTCTCTGTCTCTCTCTCTATCTCCCTCTCCCCCCTCCACCCCGTTGCCTTTTGATCAGGATGTAAAGCTCTCAGCTCCTGCTCCTCGCTGCCCCTTCACCATGCTCCCCACCATCTAAAGTTGTAATCAAGAACCCAGTTAAATGCTTTTTTTAAGAAGAGTTGCCTTGGTCATGTTGTCTCTTTATAGCAATAGAATAGTAACTAAAACAGTAACCAAATCTTAAACATCTGATCTTTCTGGCTCTACATGCTGAGTGGTGAAGTTATAAGCCTGCACCAGCATGTCTGCTTTTTATTTTGATTTTATCACTACATATATAGAGATACAAGTAAAAGGATTACATTTTACCCTAGCAATATAGAGAATTAGTATCTCAACCAAAATATTGAATGACTATACTTGCAAGTCCCAAGTCAACAGAGTATTTTCACAGTAATCCAAAGACACTCAAAGAGAGCTGATTGGACATACCATTTCCAGGCTGAGGTTAAACAATGTAGATCTTGTCTTAGTTCAACTGCCACACTGTAAGCCAGTGTCTTCACAGACCACAACTTTTCACCACCGTGTGCTCTCTGTTGGTGATTTTGGTGTGCCAAAGCACTGTGACAAAGGGAGTATGGGTGGGAAATGTTTGTCCAGTCATAGTGCAACCAAACACAAGTTCAGTATGGCTGAATCACCACAATCTATTAAATAATGCACCTTGAAACTGAAACACATACAGTAAAGATATGCAATGATTGCTTGATGGGAATGGTGGCATAACACAAATAGCTGGCAAGGCATAATTTTCCTCCAGCTGAGTGGAAAGTGTGGCTAGGCAAGGAGCCATTTTCTTGACATCGATGGCCCTTGATGCCAAGGCTCAAAAGCTGAGCTAACACACATTTATTATTCACTCCTTGACCACCAGAGCTGGTAGCTCCAAGTTCTTAGAGCCATAGGCTTGCTCAAGGTACTCAAGGTAGATGCTTGATTTTATGGCTTTAAAGTACCTAAACCTAACATTTATAGTTAAAGTTCTTGAGCTCTTGATGTTAGACTGCTCTGGTGTGGGAGAATTATCTGTATTCTGTCAATCATATTTTAAATAAATACTGATTGGCCAGGCAGGAAGTATAGGTGGGAAACCCAGACAGGAAGTAGAAATGNNNNAGGAAGTAGAAATGATGCAATGAGAACAGGAGAATTCTGGGAAGGAGGAAGTTGATTCTTCCTAGTCCTGCGCAGATCACTGAGGAAGCAGGATGTGACCTGCCAGCTGAAAAAGGTACCAAGCCATATGGCAAAAATAGATCAGAATAATGGGTTAATATAAGCTACAAGAGCTAATAAGTAGCCGGAGCTAATGGGCCAATCTGTTTTATAACTTATAGAGATCTCTGTGTGATTTTCTTTGGGGCTTGCATGCTATGGGGTACTGGGCAGGACAGAAACCCCAACAAGCAGGCCCCATTCATGTTACACTGCTAAGCTCTTTAATGCCCTTCTAGGATCTGGGCCCTCAGTCCTCTCGGTCTTGCCTCGTACCTGAGGCTTTTTCAGCCTCTCCCCCTTAATGGTTTCAGCGTCTTTCAGTTTCTGCTATCAGCCATCCTCAGGACCTCTTCTGCTACACCTTACTATACAGATAAGCATTTCTCTGATCAGAGAGTGCAGAACTCTTCCGCTGTGTCCTCAATGCCAGGAGCACAGTTGTTGCCAGGACTGGAAAGTCCTAGAGCTTTCTATACTCTGTGCATTCAGCCTGTTCTGTTCTCCACATGGTAAAGTCTACAGGGAGGCAGAGGTACCATTAAGGTGAAGCTTTTATGAGCCTGGTTTTTCAGTATTGGGGTAGAAGAATATACACAAGAGAGCAACCCTCTGACACTAAATGCAAAATGGAAAAACAGATTCTTAATTAGGTAGAGGAAGCATATAACATGCTTGCATTTAGCTTCTACCTCCACGAATCACAAGTTTTGTGTGGAGGCCATTCATAAGCTTCTAATAAAGGCTAACCAAAAGCTATTTGCTGTGTCATTGAGGAGGTGAATCACCCCAAAAGCCGCAAAAACAGATACAGGGTAGCCAAGGTTGTATAGCATTCCCTAAGGTTTGTCTTGCAAGAGTGGAATTTTCCAAAACAGGCCTAAGATACCTGGAGAAAGAAATCACGACTGCAGTGAAGCCTCCTGGAGTATGAATCAGTTTCAGTAGCATACTGGTCTGAGTTGACCTTGTGAGTAGAGCAATATTTCCTCAAAGTGACGTGTGGTGATCAAGGCACTGAAATGCTAAGAAAGGAGCAGTTTGGTACATAGCTCATTGCTCAATGCACTGGGGACAGTAGTTTCTGTCAAACCAGCTCAGCCCTAAAAGCTTAACTTGATATGAAGAAAAAGTAAACACTAAAAAAAAAATCTTAAAATTGACCTTGTCCTTACCTTTACAGAAGCTTCTCAGTTTCAGGAGGTCCCACTTATTGCTTATCTCAACAGAAACCTCTGCCAGCACAAACTCTGTCTCACTCTTTTGGGAGGCCCAGCTGTGGATTATTTAAATGGGGTTTGTGAACAGAGTGCTACAACTTGCTTAATGGCAACACAGACTTGCTGGGACCCGAGCCTGGATCTGGGGTGGAGACAATGGGTCTCAGAGGCAATGATCAGACCTTCACCATGTCGGACTGGGCAAAGCTAAAAGGCAAAGCAGCCTTAGTCCTAGTAAGGCTGCTTAACATTTTAAGAATTATTCCTGGACAAAAAAAAGAAATGGTTTCAGATACACAATAGGACAGATTCAGACATAAAGGCCTCTAAATGAGGTGTGTTTAAAAGATGTACATAGGCTTGGGAGAGAGAAGAAAAAGAGTAAAAAAAAACAGTAAATGTAATATAAAAGAGTACTGTCAAAGATTAAAGGAGTAAAAATAATAAAATAAATATTAAGCTTGTAAAAAATGTAATAGAGTAAGAAAAATAAGACAATGATGGAATATGCACAGATAATCTAAATTATGTATATTACTGTGTTTTCTTGTTTTTTGACTGAATGATCTAAGTACAGGGAGACATTTCATTGTGTGGACTGCTAAGCTAAACAAACATATGTATTTTAAAGGTATCTTGACTTCAAAATGTGGGTCTAAGGTTATGTTATTTTGGAAAAGAGGTTCTTCTTTTGTTTCCACAGAGGATGAGAACCTGTGGAATCCTTCCAGACTAATGTGGTTTGATAGACCAAGACCCTGTGAAAGGTTGCCATGAACACCCCCCCAAAAAATTACTTCACCCAACAAAAAACAAGGAGCAGTTTGGAGAGAACTACACCCAAATTCCAAAATATTGCTTATAAACATTTGTTTACATTTAAAGGGGGATATGCTATAGAGATTTTGGTTGGTATGGATCTTGCTTTATTGATACAAATTTAAGGTCAATTTTGTTTATATATATATTTCTGCTCTTGATTAAGGTACTGTGTTTGTGCAGCTCATTTAAAAAATGTAACATATAATTAAGAAATACAGGTTAATAGACAGTCATCTATAATAGTCAAACATGTAGTCAGGTTAGTTAGGTTTTCTCTATTCTCTATGTACAAAGATATAGTTCAGATGGATAGGGATTCTTCAAATCTTTCAAAGACCTTCAGAATATGGCATTTAAAATGTTTTAATAACTTAGGACTATTCATGACAATGAGACGCATCTGCTCCTGGAAGCACCAAGTGCTTCAAGAGGAAGATGGGCATTGAACAAGTTCCTTTTGGAGTTTGCTAGCCATTTGGGTGAGAAACTGCTCTTGCCTTGACTATTTGATGTTATGCTGTATAAACTGAACATGCAGGACCCACAGAAAAAAATGACTGCTGAACTTGCCTAAAGGTGAGATAGTTCTTCAGGGTTCTTGCTTCATGAAAGAGTCTGTAAGACATTCTGCTGGACACAGAAGAAAGCAACTAATGGACTTTGCCTTTATAAGGAAAAACAGGTCTTGAAATTTCTTGCTTCATGGGAAAGTTTGCTGAATACTATGGGACAGTAGGTTGAAGATGAATGCCCCCAAAATACATAAGAACTTTGGGTGGCTATACAGGTAGTGAGATGTCTCTGTCACTTCTAGAGTTTTGGAAGTTGCTTATAATGCACTTCCTGTTTACTTAGGTAGTATGTTATCCTTCTGGAGTCTTCGATGAAGTTGAAGAATAGATAGTTATAGTTATAGTTTTCCTTAGCTATGATAAAAAAGTAGATATAAATATTTTAACTATAATTCTTGCTTGATAAATGTTTTGTTATATGTAATTTTTCTATGTTAAAGTTAAAACCCTTTTTATTTAAACAGAAAAGGGTAAATGGTGTGGGAAGTCCTTCTGTATATGTGTTGCTTTATTGTTTAATGAATAAAGAAGCTGCTTTTGGCCAATAGCTTAACAGAATATAGCCAGGCAGGAAAATATATAGAGAGAGAGCAGACAGAGTCAGTGAGAAGCCATCTAGCCACCACCCGGGGACAGATGCCTGTGCTGGAGCCTGCATAAAATTTGCTGGTAGGCTACAACCTTGTGGTGATGCAGAGATTAATGGAGATGGGTTTGTTTAGGAGATTAGAGTAAACCAGAAATATGCTCAAGCTATTGGCCAAGCAATATTGCAAATAATATAGTTTCTGCGTGTTTATTGCAGGACTGGGCACGACAGAAACCTCCAACAACACGAACTCTTGACTGTTTTGGGAGTTCCAGCTACGGAGCATTTAAATGGCAGTCTACAGAATGGGAAAAGATCTTCACCAACCCCCTCCCATCAGACAAAGGGGTGATCTCCAAAATATACAAAGAAATTAAGAAATTAGTCATCAAAAAAAAACAAATAATCCAATAAAAATTGGGGTACAAACCTAAACAGAGAACACTCAACAGAGGAATCTAAAATATCTAAAAGACACTTAAGGAATTGCTGAACATCTTTAGCCATCAGAGAAATGCAAGTCGAAACAACTCTTAAATTCCATCTTACACCTGTAAGAACGGCCAGGATTAAAAATACTGATGACAACTTATGCTGGAAAGATTGTAGGGTAAAGGGAACACTCTGCATTGTTGGTGGGAGTGCAAACTGGTACAGTACCTTTGGATATCAGTATGATGATTTCTCAGAAAATTGGAAAACAACCTACCTCAAAACCCAGCCATACCACTTTTGCGTATATACCCAAAGGATGCTCAATCATACTACAAGGGCATGTGCTCAACTATGTTTATAGCAGCATTGTTTATCATAACTAGAACTTGGAAACAACCTAAATGCCACTCTACTGAAGAATGTATAAGGAAAAGGTTGTACATTTATACAATGGAGTACTACACAGCAGAAAAAAAAACAATGACATATTGAAATTTGTGAGCAAATGGATGGATCTAGAAAACATCATATTGAGTGAGGTAACCAGACCCAGAAAGACAAATATCATATGTACTCATTTATTAGTGACTTTTAGACATAAAGCAAAGAAAAACTCACCTGCACTTCACAATCTCAGAGAGCTTAAAGAACAATGAGGACCCTAAGAGAGACATCCATGAATCTAAACTACATTGGATGTAGAAAAAGACAAGATCTCGTTACGAAATTGGCAGCATGTGGACCATGGGGGAAGGGAGAGGAAGGAAGGTGAATGGAGAAAAATATATAGCTTAATAAAAACATTAAAAAAATCTTAAAATTAAAACCTACCAAAGTTAACATTGTTAATATAACTTAGCAGTGCTTAACTCCTAACCAAATACCCTTCGGAAGAGTTGGGTACTTCTAATTTGTTTCACTTGTGTTTCCTGCAGGTGATAAGAGGTCAGTGTTTGTTAATTCAGTGCTCATGACGACTTAGAGTTGAATTACTGCAAGTAATGGGAATTATATGTCTGACCCTGTCTTAGATGTGCTCTATTCAGAAAAGTTTGCAAAGAAGCGTTTTATATAAAATACCAAACACCAAGCAAATAAATGTGCTATGAACATAATTTCAAATATTAAATGTCAAATAGTAAACCATATGCAGAGAGTTAAGTGGAAAAGAGAAAGATTGAAACTGAGAAAAACAGGGATGCCTTGAAATAAGATGGTCAGAAAAATTGTTATAGATATGATAACTCCTATGCTGAGACCCAAATACCTAAAAGAAGTCAGTTTTTTTTTAAGTGTAGAAATAAACTGGCTGTTAAAGGTAGTACACACCCTTAATCCCAGAACTCTGGAGGTAGAGACAGGTGATTCTCTGTGAGTTTGAAGCCAGCCTGGTCTACATAGCAAGTTCTAGAATACAACTCTAGTTACAAAGAGAAACCCTTTCTCAAAAAGTCAAAACAATAATAACAAAAATGGTAGACATGATTAGCAGAGGAATCCAGGCAGAGATAACAACAAACGTGAAAATGCTAAGTCAGGGTAAAGCTTAATGCTTCCCAGGTGCAGAACGGATGACAGAGAGATAGAAATTAGGAAGCAGGGAAGTCAGAGTTTGGAACTGCAGAAGGTTTTTCAGAACCAAAGAGAGCTTTTACTATATCAACTATAAACAGAATCCAGGTAAAAACTCCTAGCAGTCAAATGATACAATTCGAGAAGCATGTTCTAATGTTCTCTTTAACAGCTGTGTTAAGGGTTAGCTGCAAACGGGTGATGAAGAAACAAGAAGAGCCCAAAGATGACACGGAAGTTCCAGATGAGAGACAACCGATAGTCTGACGAGAACTGTAGCAATACAGGAGCTGTACATGGACAGAATCCAGATGCCGCCAGCCTCCTAGCTTGGTCTTGCTGTGAGGGCAGGTGCGTCTCTGCTCCTTTTGCCTACTCTTGGGACTCTTTTGCTCCTATTAGGTTGCCTTGTCCAGCCTCGAGATGAGGGTTTGCCTTGTCTTATTGTATCTTATTTTCTTGCATTTGGTTGTTGTCTCTTGGGTGCCTGCTCTTTTCTAATGTGGAAAGGGAGAGGGAGTGGATCTTGGGGAAAGGCAAGGTAGGGAGGAGTAGGGCAGAGTGGAGGGAGGGAAACTGGGTGTATTGTATGAGAGAAGAATTTATTTTCAAAAAAAAAATAAAGATGATGCCAGAACACACAATGGGTAAAGGAAGAGAAATTCACAGTTTACGACAGCTGACCTGAGCCATTAGGAGGACTCATACAGAAGAGAATAGAGCTAGATAAAAGAAACCATGGGTTCTATCGGCAAAGTCTAGAAAATACTTGGAGCTATAATTCTGGAGTTCAGAAATAAAGTTAGAGCTAGAAATATAAATTTATGTATTATTGTCAAAACGATGACATTTAAAGCCTGGATATATGATAAACCAGCAAGAGGAGCTTGCGTTTAAGCACGCAAATCCTAGGTAGGACAATATGAAGGAGAAGTTTACAAGAAAAAAAAAATGAAGAAAGGCCAGAAATCCTATTCAAATGAGAAAGTAACTATGGCTTAAAAAATCAATTTTCCCATGAGTGTGAGATGATTGTCCAAATCTAGATGGCTACATTATGAAGGATTTTATGAAGAGCAGAGTGACCATAATGCTGGAGCCGTAATGATTTGCTAAACCAGTCATTATTGGTATTAAATAATTACTTCCAAAGATACAATAAATTTGTTCTTAGAGTTTTATATGGGGATGGTTTTCATAATTTCCTTCAGCTGACAAATACACAAAATGAATTCATGTGCTGTTTGTAGGTGTAAGTAAATTACTCATCGCCGTAAGCTGCCTGGGTCCTTTCATTGTCAGGCAATGTAAAGAAGCAGAGCAATGGAGGTCATCTCCAGGATGCACGGCCACAGCACACATGCCGTGTTTGGTCCCCTTACACTTGACAGTCTCAATTGTTTTTGGCAGCTGACATTACCTATTTCTAAATTAAGCCATAGGATGCTGAAATATGGCCACACTTGCGGATGGGCAAGAATGATGAACTTAATAATAATTTTGCCTGTTGTTTATTCCTCTTCTTATTATCGTTGTCCCACAGAACTTAGGAGATTTTTACTCATTTGAAATAATTTGTTGTTGTAAACAATGGAGCACCAGGCTTGCTGCCATCCTCTGCAGGCAGAGCTTGGAGCTTGATGAAGAGAAATGTAATGCCCTCACATAGCATCGTTCTCCTCTGTGTAGAAACCAAAGAGGACTCACTACCTTCCGAAAAGTATGCCAGAATCTTCATGTGCCCTGGCTCTGCCACCTCTCTGCAACCCAACACAAACTCAGTTTCTGTTTAGAAGCTTTTGTCCTTCCCTTTTCTCCTGCATACCAAGCATTGTTGCTAACTCATGCTTTTATTCTTAGCACTCACCACAGTGGCCAGTAGTTTGCAGGTTCTCAATGAATGTTGAAATAAAATGGTCCCTTTAATCAGAATCCCTTTGATGCCTAAAATTCTCTGTTTCCATGAAAAAAAAATTCTCTCAGAATAATTAATTCATTACAAATATTTTAGGGGTTTTGTTGTGGTGGTTTGGTTTGGTTTGGTCTTTGCAGTTAACACATTTTTGTAGAACCATTGTCATGCCCAGAACCCCTAATTTGGTATAGCAGCTAATCTCAAATACTTTGTTCAGGAGAAGTTGACAGACATAAGGCTAAAGAGATGAATCAAATGCAAGCTCTTTTAAGAAGGAGCAGAGGTGCTACGGACTTAAAGGCTAAGGTGCTAGTAAGGCACTCAGTACTAAGCAGAGGTGTAAGGCTGCAGGAACACTGGAAACTTACCCGGTCTTCCTGGACAATGGAAGCAACAATTTTTGCCTCACAATCCACATGTCTCCTGAGTAAAACCTTCCTTGGAGACATTTAATACATATAGTTAATATTCTTAACACATGTTTCTTATCCATGTCTATCCCTCTGAACCAAAGAAAAATAGTTTCTAAGTTTTAGGAATTTCTGATGTATTACTTTGTTCCTCTGTGACCAAGTGCTTGGCAGGTAGAGCTTATTAAAGACAAGACATATATTTGGGGTCGTGGATTCAGGAGGACTTTAATATATCAAAGCAGGAAGGGCAGAGCTCGGGGCTACAGAAGCGTATGGTAAAAGGGGTAAATTGCGGAGACTTCCTCCATCACAGCCAACTGTGGATTAGAGGAAAACAGGCCAGAATTGTTTAAAGCGCAGGTGGAGCTAGCTGTCGACCTGTGCTTTCAACGGGCCAGTAGGTGCAAACAAAGTATACCCCAGGCGCCACAGTCAGCGCTGATCACTAGGGCCCCAAAAGTCCTAAACGGCAACTAGCTGACCTATTGTTTGTACCTGTTTAGTAGATGGTTTGTTTTCCCAGGGTGAGAACAAGATTCAGATGTGCAACCCTTTGTCATAATAATTGGGCATTCTTCCTTGTAACCTGGTTCTTTCACTGAGCCAAGAAATTGAAAGTCATCTCGATGGCCACATCCCATAACGGGGAACAAATCAAGAAATCATACAGATATTATGAGAGAAGGCCTCCTGGGGAGGACAAATCCCTCAGATCTCAGGCTAATGCCTACCCTGTGAATGGAGGTTACCTAAAAAAATATCTGGCAAAACAGCCCACCAAAATAGAAGAATAGAGAATAAAAAGCATAAACAAGGACTGAAAGATAACATGGTACCCGGAAATACCGAATTTGTCCTGCTCTCCATCAGAATTCCCTGTCAAAAACTGAGAACAGGTCATTTGTCCATTGCCAGAAAGAAGTGCTTGAAGTCCGTGTTTCCCAAATACAGACGGGTGGGAGGGCATGATGACTTGGATCTGCAGCTTTCCTGCAACTCCTATGACCTGGTAAGAGATCTGAGACTATTTTCCCTTGTGGAAGTATGAACAAGGGACAAATTACAGTATTTAATAGGAATGCAGTGCGTACCCCTGATGCATATTGACTGTCTCTTGCCTTGATGACAACAGAGTTTGTAGCACTAGAAGGCGCTGGTGGCCTGCTCCGTGGAGAGTCATTAGATCGTCACTGGTCTGGCCTATCTTGCATTCCTTTTGGTTCTGAGGAGAGTGTCACCGCAAAAGCCTTCATCAGCTCCGTGGAGGCCATGGCTTTTGTGCCTGTTCCCTATTTGGGAATTCTTGCTTCCAAGGACCAGGCTTCAAACAAATGTGGTGGCTGTTTATGATCAAAGAAGAGCACTTTGGGCTCTATAAAGAAGTCCAGAGCTGGGTTTTTCACTCCTCCTGCTTACAGACATACTTTGGGAACTCTAGACTCTCTTCTTGGTCCTGACTGTAGGAAGCTGGAGAGAGCCACGCTAAGGTCAAGGGGATCCACATCTCGTTTTTGGAGATCTTATGAAAGTGCAGAGGTGACTGGGTGATAAATTTATCTTCATGATCACCTATCTCTCCACACTGGTTTAATGAGGTTTGTTGGGTGGGTGTCTAATCATTCCAAGAGCACTAGAATTCTCTGATATCCATTGACCTACAGTAGTGAGTTTCATATAATTAAGCAGCTTGGCAAGGCTGACCCTTACTTTACATTTGCCGAGAAACTCATCACTCCCAAATTATCCCCATCATAGCTATTGTCCCAATCATGGTTCTTAAAAGGAACTATAAACCTAACCAGGTATGCTCTCAGGTGCATGGTATACGTTGTCTTTAAACCTTTGGGATATTTCTAACACCTCTTGTTTCTTCAAGCTGGTGAAGGTCTGAACCACAATTATAATACCCTTCCAAGTCAGTTTAAAGACCTGAGTCAGATGTTGGAAGGCATCTCTGTATTTATCCGTATCAGACAAAAATTTGTCCTGGTTTGTTTGTTTCAAGGCTCATAAGAAGAAAGGGATGTGCACATTGATTGGGCCTTGGAGACCATGTTACATATAAAAAGGGACACCATCTCCCATCGTATATAATAGTTTGGAGGGAGAAAGTAGGGCTTCTTTATAGGTGGGTCGCCTTTCCACATGGTGTCTGTGTAGGAGACTCTATTTAGTCATCAATGAGGAATCAACTCAGTATTAGAAATGCAGATGATTCTGGTTCCTAAAGGTATAAAAGGCTTGAATACATGGAACTCCATTACATTTTCCTTTCTGTGTGCAAAACAGATCTGTAGTAAGAGCCCACTTGTTTGTTTCCCGGCCACCCAGACTCCTGAAATAATCACACAGAAACTATATTATTTGCAATACTGTTTGTCAATAGTTTAAGCGTATTTCTAGATAGCTTTTACAACTAAAATTAACCAATTTCCATTATTTTATATTTTAGCACAAGGCTCATGACCTACCAGCAAGGTTCTAGCTGGCAGCTTGTGCCTTTCCCCTCTGGCACCTACATGGCATCTCTTGACTCTGCCTTCTTTTTCCCAACATTCAGTTTAGTTTTCCCCACCTAGCTCTGCTCTACCCTATCACAGGCCAATGCAGATTCTGTATTCATTAACCAATAAAGCAACACATATACAGAAGGACTTTCTATATCACAGATGTAGTTGTAACATGGTATTAGAATTTAAGTTACCACCCAAGGGACATGTTTCCCCATCCCCCATATTATATGGGAGTCATGCTGAATGCTGAAAGAAAATAGTACAACTCTTTATATGTTTTTTTTGATGTGACTAAGGAGATAATGAAGAGAAAGCTTGAATTCTGATCTATAATTGAAGGAAAACACAATTAGTGGGTTACACAGAGCTCATGACAGCCTCCCTCCATCTTCTTGGGCTATCTACAATAACATTTGGGTATGTGTAACTCCTATACATGATCTAACTCCTAGGAATAATCTGAACCCTTCTTGGCGTCATCTTCAGTATAAGGATTATATAGTGACCGTGTGCTCCCAACTCTGTGGTATCCCTGCCTTTTATGGTACCTTATCTTCCATAGCTGGACTGTCTTCCAGGGTATCCGCAGTCCAATAAATATCAAGATGGGCTACAGACACATGGCGTCTCCTTTGGAAACTGTGATTCCCTTTTACAGTGATGCAGACCATGTGTTGGAGAGTCCTGTGGACCTGCCACTTATGTGCCATCTGGTTCGGACAGTAGGTAAGATGCCAGAGAAGGAGACACCAGTCACAAAGCAGTATAAATTTCTACTTGGGCATTTTGGCATGAGGAGGGTTTTCTGAAGTTTATCTAGAATTTTCAAAATACATAAAGGAAAGACAGGAAAAGACTCCTCATGTTCCATTCCCCTACAGGGGTAGGGAATGGCTTACGAAACTATCACCTACGACAGCTTTCAGGTTGCCTAGGTAGCTTGACTGACAGGTCAAATGTCCTCTTCTTTAGGCTCCCTACTGTTCCCATCTCATTGTCTTAACCCTCAGAGACCCACAAGTCTGGTGTAAATATCACAGGTACACCCACAGTGACCTACTTTTACTAGCTGGGTCCCCTCTCCCAAGGTCTCCACAGCCTTCAATATAGTACCATGGGCTGAGAATTAAGCATTCAAACATGAATTTGTAGGGGAAAATAGTAGATTCAAACAATAATATCAAAGGACAATTATTTTGGTGCACAATTGCTCACCAAGGCATTTATAAGAGTTTTCTATATAGGAAGAAGCGAGCAAAGAGGTCTGTGAGCTGCAGAACATCTGGTGCTAGCAGCAGCAACTCAGAAAATGCTGGGCTCTTTTTCTCATCAATTAAATGGCAACTTCGCATCATAGAATCCAGAAAAGTCTTTCTGATTCTGCCTAACTCCACTCTATTGAAGCAACAGTACCATAGTACCATAATTTGCCAAGAAGGAAGGAAGGAAGGAAGGAAGGAAGGAAGGAAGGAAGGAAGGGAGAGAGATAGTGAGGGAGGAAACAGGAAGGAAGGAGAGGGGGAGAAAAAGGAAAGGGAATGGAAGGGAGGGGAGGAGGGGAGGGGAGGGGAGGGAAGGGAAGAAGGGAAGGGAAGGGAAGGGAAGGGAAGGAAGAAGGGGGAAGCTGGGTATAAAAGAACAAGCGCACAGATGAAAGAGAGTTGAGAGGCTCTTTGCTTTGAGAACCACTTGTCCATCAGGGCAGGGTGCCTCCCTGGCGTCACTTCAGACTTGTTCAGAAATCATTTCTGAGCCTGTGATGACTGTTTAAGGGAATTAAAGGGCTGCTTTATCTTGTAACCCCAGCAGCAGTGGAGATTCTAATGGAAATTATGACAAAAATTATATCTTAATATGTATTCATTTAACTATTCTCCATTTTTTTCATTGAAAATATTTTTTCCAAAATATATTCTGATCATGGTGTCTCCTCTGTCCATCCCTCCATGGTCTTTCCCACCATACTATCTTCCAAACTTCATGCCTTCTTTCTTTCTTTAGAAAAGAAATGGGAAATAAACCAAAAGAATAAAAACAACAAAAATCAAGCCAAGAAAATTCATGAAAAGCACATACACATGTGGTGACACATACAGGCATAGATTGAGGTGTGCACAAAACTCGTTAAAACACAAAATCGGAACCTATAACATACAAACAAAAGATTAGTGAGATTTAAAAAATGCCCAAACAAAGCATTAAGAGACAGAAAAGAAAATCTTCAAAAATATCACTGAGTTTATTTGGTGCTGACCATCTATTGCTGGCTGTGGAGCCTGCACTTAAGTGTGGTCTGTGTGCTCAGTTGGAGGGAACTAATTCTCCTTTGCAAGTGCTTATCAAGATGGCTTTTTAGGTAGGGTTAGGACTTGTGCAGTGAACCCTGCCACAGTCTCTGATTTCCCATGTACATCTGTCCTGCTCAGTCTGGAAGACACTGCTTAGTCTCTGTGATTTCCTATATGCATCTGTCCTGCTCAGTCTGGAAGACACTGCTTAGTCTCTGTGATTTCCTATACACATCTGTCCTGCTCAGTCTGGAAGACACTCTTTCTTTGGTGTCCTCCACTCCCTCTGTCTCTTTCAATTTCTATTAAGAATTGTTTTCGAATTTTTTATTGAAAATAGGTTTCTTAGGATGTATTTTGATTGCAATTTCTTCTACCCCAATGCCTGTGTTGAAATTTTGATGGAGATTGTATTGAATCTGTAGATTGCTTTTGGTAGAATAGCCATTTCCATTATATTAATACTATCAATCCATGAGCATGGGAGAGCTTTCTATCTTCTATATCTTCTTCAACTGCTTTTTTCAGCATATTAAAGCTCTTATTTTACAAGTCTTTTACTTGCTTGGTTAGAGTTATCCCAACTTTTTTTTGAGGCTATTGTGAAATATTTCCCTGTTTTCTTTCTGTCTGCCATTTGTATATAGGGGAAGAATTCTGATTTTTGTGTTAATTTTGTGTGTTGCCACCTTGCTGAAAGCATTAAGCAGTGGTAGAAGTTTCCCGAGGGAATTTATAGAGTGACTAGTTTCACAGAGAGAATCAAGACATTCAAGTATTCTTGCTTAAATGCTCAGAACAACTGCAGGAAGGGAAACAATATCCCCTCTTCCCACTGATTATTCTCGGTGTTTTAAAATATAACAGACTGAGCTTCGCTGAATCCTTCAAATAGCCCTTGAGATAAGGACTATTTTAACATAAGTAACGAAGCTGAGGGTGAAAAGTAAATCAACTTGCTCAATTGTCTTCAATTAGTACATGTTCAAAGGAAGACTTGAATGAAAATTTTGTCCTAAAAGTCCTTTCTTTGCAATATTTACACATGAATTTAAGGATACAACATTACAGTGACACAATAAAAAATGCCTTGTTTTTTACACAGACCACACACACACACCACACACACACATACACACACATAGACATATACACACACACATATACACACACATAAACACACACATACACACACATACACACATACATACACACACATACACACACCACACACACACACATACACACACATATACACACACATACACACATACACACATACACACATACACACATACACACATACATACACGCATACATATACACACATACACACATACATACACATACACGCATACATACACGCATACATATACACACATACATACACATAAACACACATACAGACACACACATACACACACCACACATACACACACCACACACACACATATACACACACACATACACATATACACACACACTCATGCACACACCACACACACACACACACACACACACACACAAGCACATGGCTCCTAAGTCTCTGGGATGGTAAGAGTGTCCTGTGTGTGCTCATCACTGCCTAGTGTCGGTGGACTTTTTGGTAGCTTAAAAATGGAGGAATCGTGCCAGAAAAACCTAAACTTCAGGATTAGACTTGCAGACCTATACCCTGATCTTGAGAGCAACTGAGGTGGAGGGGAATCAACTATGTCAATCATTAGTAGACAACTGTTTGATTAATCAAGCCTGTTTGATCATACGTCCTTCCGTAAGGTCCTCCAAATAACAAAGTTCTCAGTGATTCTGAGTTCATGAGCACATTGGAATGTGAGTGTGGGGCACAGAAAGAGCCCTATGCCGAGCTCCCTTAGTGTACCACATGAGTCTCTTGTGCTGTATAATAATCTAATAAATGAAAGTAAAGTGTCATCCTGAGCTTGGTGAGCTATTCTTTGAGTTACAGGACATGAGGAGGGCACCATGGAAGGAACCTTTGCTTTATAACTATAGTTGGAAACTGATATATGGGTTAAGAGCAATCTTAAAGGACGTAGTTCTTAACAAATAAGTTCTGTGTTATTCTAGACAATGCATATCAGAATTTAATTGCATTATAGTGCACTTGATTGGTGCCTGGAGAATGAGAAAGTTGGATGGTGTGGTTAGAAATATTATTCAATGATGTATGGTAAGTAAAATTATTTGGATTACTTTTATAATCTTCTCCTTAAGAGACAATAATTTAGTTAACTTTGGCATCTGACTCCTTAGGGTTAAATATCTGTGGAACTGCCTAGGACACCTGCCTGAGATAAAAATGAGGTGATAATACCAGAAGCTAAAGGCTGTCTCGTGTGTTAATTAAGTTATTAGAACTAATTCACCTCCTCGTAGATGGTCTGTGCACATGCTAGTTATTTGACTAGTCAATAAAATCAGCATTTTGTAGACAATATTTTTCTGCTTACAGCTGCCTTAAGATGAGTAAATTAGTATCATCACTGCTAAAATAAAATGAAATAAAAAGCACCAGGGCTCAGAGAAACCAAAGACCTGTTGTAAAATCACAACTTAGTAATTCAGTAAAACAAACATCTTTCTCTTTCTGATGAACCACACTTAAAATAAGACAATATCCAATATAATTCATGAAATTATTATAATAAAGATATCTTTGAGCTTTGAAAACTTAAGGGGGGCTGTGCTGTTTCTCTAAGTCTAGTGCTGGTTTATGTTAGACAAGTGCTTTGGGTCCAAGCTGAGGCTCTGTCATATGAAGCACATAAATCCCCAAATCTCATCTACCTCCTCGGTGCATCAACCTTATAAATTCAAAGATCTCAGTAGCAGAGGACAAGCAAGGTGGAGAAGGTGCACATGTTTTAATAACTCAGCCCAGAGTCATCAAAATCTATCCCTGTGTAATCCACTAGCCCATCATCGAGTGCTGAAAAGACCGCAAGGCAGACAGGGAAAGCTACCAAAACAGGCTACCACTCACCATGAATGCTGGAACTCTTAAATGGCCCTTTTAAAGAGTTAACGTAATCTGGAGAAACACATAGCCAAAATTATACCGGCAAGGATTTTCTAATGAACACTTCTCACTCAATCTGCTCAGTAATATCCTCTTCTCAAAAGCAGTCATCAATATAATCCATCTGTAAACTTAGCAAGCTATAATAATGGGCTTGGCAAGACATGCCTATTGGTACAATAGTCGCACAAATATTGTAAAAGAAGACAATCACATTTTGAGGCAATTCAAAGACTGTTCCACAAAATTGAACCGTTGCCTAGCATTATTACTGGGGCCAAGAACCTATGGTTAGACAGATCACAGACTCAAGAGAAGAACCAACTACTGTTAGTCTGCTGCACAGGCAAAGTACCAGACTCCTCATGCTTTATTGTGTTGCCCATAGATTACTGCATTGCTCATCCTGTATCAGAGACACTTCTTTTTGTAATAGATGACAACACAACACCCACATGCCAAGTTGGAGAGCATAAGAGACTACACACAAACTGTTCATCCCTTAATGGAACATCTGTATCACACCCCCTGCTCCAGGGGATCATCATGGAATAGTGGGTGAATGACTGCAGGAGCCAAAGGCAGGGGATGGCAACAATATTATGTTTTTAAGATACAGTGGGGCAATTGCATACATGTTCTTGTAGTGATTGTGTATGCACAGGACTTGCTCATGCTCAAAATAGACAAAATCCCAGCATGAAGTAAGAAGGTGGAAACAATATCCCTCCCCTAGTTGAGAAGCTGTTGGCAACTGAAAGCTTCTAGAAAAAGGAGAGTCAATTTTCTTTACGAGTATGTCCTGGAAAGACCACTATACTTTACTGGATGGTAATGCATCCCAAAATTATGGAAAGCACATTTTGGAGTTGATGGATTTAATTTAAAAAATGATAATAAAAGGTTGTTTGAATAAAGAAGGAGGGTGGATTTAGGAAAAGTTGATGGATAAATGTGATCAAAATACATTGTATAAAATTCTCAAAGAATTAATAAAAGCTAACTTTAAAATATTCTTTCCCCTTCCTGATTAAGGGGAGGGGCTATCAATCTCTATTCCATGATAGGTTTTTTTTTTATGTAAGCTTCAAACTGTCATGAGCCAATGGAATGGGCCGCTTTTCAGAGAAAGGGAAACAAGGAACAAAGAAAAGAGGATAAGGAAGAAGCAAACACTCAACAAGACAAAGTTATTCCTGTAGGTCAGACCAATTAATAAGCAGCCTCATACTGTATGGTTTGGATGTAAAATACATCCCATAAGCTCATGATTTTGAACACTTGGTCCCCAGATATTGGTGCTGTCTTTGAATGATGAGGACCCTTTAGAAGGCAGGATCTTATTGAAGGAAGTGTGATAAGTAGAAGATCTTGTTTGCTTTCTGTCTTCCAACTGCAGACAAAATGTGAGTGGCTTCCTGATGCTCACTGTTCCATGCATGGACTGTACCCTCAAACTGTGGCCCAAAATAAATGCTAAATTCCTTAAGGGTATTTTCCCCTTTTAGGCATTTGGTCACAGCAATGAGAAACGTAGCTAGAGCAAATATTCAGGGCTTAGCTCTAAGCTAATTTAGACTGCATGCATACCATTAGTCAGTGCCTGCTATTTGTGTTATTAGCTCTGTCTGGGGCCTGCAGGAAATCTTTATTTACTCTCTTACATTGTTTGATCAATCTCCTTTTGTCTTTTATTTTGAATTGGGTTTCTCTTATTTCTCATCAACACTATCTGATGAAATTATTATTGGTATAACTAATATTTATTGGGGACTCACATGAATGGCAATATATTCTATACACTGGGAATATGCATGACACTATCCAAAACAGAGTTACTTCTTTTGTGGACTTTACAGATAAGCAAGGCTTTTGTCAAAGAAGGTATAAATCCCAGTTTACACTATGTGAATTAATGTTAGCCTCATCCTCAGTATTTGAGATTCTGCAGGAAGAATTTAGTGTTAAAAAAACTGAATGAATTGTTTATGATTGTTTATTTTATAACTCTTATTTAATTAACCTCAAGAAACAAAAATTTGGTTTGGTTAGACAGAATTAGAGCTATCTATGCATTAGTTGAAAGAAACCAAGACACCTATGTTGCATAAAAATATGAATACACACTCTCTCTCTCTCTCTCTCTCTATNTATATATATATATATATATAAACTCTGAATGATTAAAAACAAAACATAATTTTCTGGAACATTGGCAACAGAATATTTTATTAGTTTTGTAAGTAACATTTCTGCAGTTATAATTGCTACAACCATATAAAAGTGCCAAGGAATGAGAGTTTCAACATTTTAATTAGTATTTTTTAATTATATAGCATTGAACTATTCTTAAGAAGTTAGATCAAAATGTTTAGGAATAAAGAAGTATATGAAAAGTAATTAGAGCTTTTACAGCTACAACCTTTCCTTTTGTTCTTAAAGAAGCATTTAATAACTACCTTTTGTGTGCAAATATGAAAAATAGCCCTTGGAGATACAGAGATTTATAAACTTTCAATAGAACAGCTGAAGGATACATGAGTTCAATTAAAGATTAAGTAATGTCTTACCACGTGTAAAATTGATTTAAATACCATGTTTTGATACGTTAATGATTTTTCTTTTTTCCTAGAAACTGGGTGCCTCTTTTTTGTAAAGACTCAAAGCTTCAGAGGATTAAAAAAATAAAAATATTCCTGGATCCATAAAAATACCCAAATCTCAACGAATCCTAAATTTACAGTTCATCTCTGGGATAATGACAGATGAAGAGTTTTACCTTCTCTTCTATCAGACATAAAGGCTGGCTTTCTAAGGTTTTTATTTTTGTGCCAGGAGATCCACATGTTAAGTGTTTCTCTCTGCTCTGTTGCAGCTTCTTGTCTTAAGCTGTCATTATATACCACTTGTCACTATCAATGTCAAATGCAATTGTATCAGCTGCTCCTGCCTCAGATAAAAATTCTCTGGCTTCAGAGTTTAGATGCTGACCATCTCACAATGTCTGTACTCCTTATCAACATCTGTCAATTTGATTAGTAATAACGATTCTCAGCTGTTCTAAATATCAATATCGTTTTACAAATACAAAAGGTACTTGCAGTAACTCCATAAAAGCGGTCAGTGACCCTTCCCCAATCCCTGGTCTCTGTTCCACATTTCATAGGCCAAAACTTAAATTCTCTAGCTCCATGACGGATCTGTAACACCATGCAACAATGCTTTGTTACTTCAGGCATTCAGGGGCCTGCCTCTTTTCTCTAAGTAGATTTTGCAAAAATTCTACATAGAAATTCCTTTTGCAGCTCGTTGGCAAAAACTTTGCCTAGTCCCTGAGCCATGGTTACAGGAAAGGAGACAACACCCAGACTTTCATATCATGAACAATATAGCCAACTGAAACGGGAAGTTGTTACTAAGAAGAATGTAGGTCTGTTGCGCAGAGAAGTTTCCTTGCTGAGAAGTAAAGTCTACACTTAACTGTAGGCATAAGGACAAATATCTAAAGACCACTATTAGGGATTATCATGGACCCCTATAGAAAACCGTAACAACTAAAAAGGCAGAGGTGCCCAGTCCAATGGATACATCTACAAAACATCCCCATTCCTAAAGCTCAAAAAACGTTGCCAAGAGGGTGTAGAAGGATCGTAAGAGCCAGAATTCAGGGACTTTACTGTGAGATTGTGTCTCCCAGTAACATCAGAAGCTATACCCATAAAGTCTCAACAAACGGTCTGCCCAAATCTCAACTGAACAAAGAGGACATCAACAGTATGCCAAGCTGCACAGGGGAAAACCCATGAAGACTCAACCCTACAAATTGAACTATAGACAACTGAGTAAAGCTAGAGCCAGAGAGGTGACCTTACCCAAGGAAGAGCACACCAGTGAGTTGTGTGGTGCCAAAAGGTCAGCCCTGAAAACATGCATATGAGTAACGTTATATAGGTTCAACAGTCTATATTTGGGCATACATGTGTATATAAATACACATATGCAGGCAATCGCTATTGATGCAAACAGAAACGCTGAATTTGAAAGAGAATGGGAGGGGTTTACAGAGGAGTTTTGAGAGATGAAAAGGAAAGGACAATTGTTGACATTAAATGAAGATCTCCCTTTTCTGGTACAAAAAAAATGTGACATTAAAAATAAAAGAAAACTTTGCCTAGTGCCTGAGCTGTGGTTACAGTAAAGAAGACAACACATAGACTTTCATATCATGGACAATATACCCAACTGAAACTGTGAGATGTTGGTAAGAGGGTATCTGGGAGGGGCTGGATGGAAGCAAGGGGCAGGGATAATGAGCTAACTCTACTTCAAGGGAAAACATAATTTTTTTTATTTGAAATTTAAATATGATTAGAAATAGGCTATAGCCAGAACATCTGATATACATAAAATTTCAGGCTTCGAGGAAAAAAACATATGGACAAATATATTTACTTAAGAAAGTGAAGATGTTACCTTATTTTTATTGACAGAATTTAATTTTGGTCATGAGACAAGTTGTGCAACGGGACCTTGTTAGAGCTCAGTATTCCCGTGTGATGGACTAATTCTTGGTACTCTGCTCTAATGTGTGCACTGGAATTCTAACTCTAAGATGAAAACATTGCTGTACATGCAGCATTTGGGAGCTAATTTAATCATAACGGGAACTGGTGTTAGAACTAAAAACTTCAAAGGGTCTGTGCATCCCCCCATGAGAAGACACCTATTCAAGGTGCTGTTTCTGTACAAGTCAAAAGCCAGCATCTGAAGACACCAACGGTTTTATACTACAGACTCAGATTTCAGCCTTTGTTTCTAAGGATTAAATTTATGTTGCCTGCAAGCCATCTATAGCACTTGGGTCCAGGGGTCCAAACTCACTGAGACAATAGAGAAAACTATTCCATGTCAAATAGAACAGGAAACAAAGAGAAAAGAAGGGATTTCTCTCTTTTCCTTAAACAATTTAGCATGGATTACTTTTTCCTAACCACCTCATAGATGCTGAAAATGAAAATCTATTAGGGTTACTAAAGCAGGGTGGAAGGAAGTTGATATCTTAATACTTGGCTTGTGATTATTTTTGTCTTTCCTATATAATATATAACCATGTGAACAGAAGGACATAAAGGCAATGGATGAATGCAGGTAGCCTACTCCAGTGTCATCAATAAAATCCATATTTAAATTATCTATTCCACATCAACAAAGTGAGGAGAAATACGCCTGATCCACCACTTGTCCTGTGAAAAGCAACAGTGTTTGGACTTATGGCAGAAGTGGTACCCAGTCCACTCAAATGACTTCTCGCCTGGTAACCCCTCTTACAGAACCTGGAGAGTTGAACATGTAATTTTATTTTCACTCTTGACTGTCCTGTGATATGACAGCCCTAGGAAGTTTTCAAAGAAAGCCTCTAAAGAGAATTTCCCTATCTGAATAGAAAGGTAAGCCCTGCTGGGCAGTGGTGGCACACACCTTTAATCCCAGCACTCGGGAGGCAGAGGC
>LOEQ01001468.1:244745-283081 GCA_001685075.1 Bramus lutescens | reverse complement strand
CTCATTGCATCATTTCTGCTTCCTGTCTGGTTTTCCTGCCTATACTTCCTGCCTAGCCAATCAGCATTTATTTAAAACATGATTGACAGAATACAGACAATTCTCCCACACCATGGTAGGAGAACTGACTCTTGGCCACTGTCTGGATTAGTCACCAAACAGTGTGCAGATCTCCACATTTTTCAGTTTTAGTAAATCCTATATGAAAGTAATGTTATTTTCTTCATAAACATATTAACCTTGAGAGTCTTAGAGGGTGAACACAATGCTACAAGAATACTTATCCAGAAGTTGAAAACAAGGCAGAAAGATAAAAGTAAGCATGGTGTCATGACATAGATAGAGCATTTTCTGATTTTTTTTTGTTTTTATTTGTGTGTGTGTGTGTGTGTGTGTGTGTGTGTGTGTATTCAAGAGGATGGTGTATGTGGCGGCCAGAATGACAACCTCAGATGTCAGCATAGAAACATCATCAACCTCCCTTGAGGGGAGGATTGCCATTATTTTTGAGCTCCCCAGTGGCCTTGGATGACTGACTCATGAACTCCAGGGATGCTCTGTCTCCATTTCCCCACTGCTGGGATTGCAAACATGAGCCATGATGACTGACATTTTTACAGGGGTTCCAAAGATTTTATTCTATTAATTCTTTTGTTCTTTTCAAAAATGTAACTTCCTATTGTATTTTGTCCTTAAATAATTTTAGTCTAAGCATTCTACAGCACTGTAGAGTTAGATACTAGTTTAGAGAAATCTAATAAGAGATAGTGCCCCTGTCCTCAGGCCTAGCAAAGAGAACAACTCCGAAAATGATGGTGGTATGTCTTCATGGCATAAATCTAATTTTATCACCCTTAACATCACCAGTGTCATAAACACCAGTTGCTATACACTCAATTCAATTCGTGCCATTTAATTTCTTCATCTCATTCATGACTCAAATGAAACTTGAACCCATGTTGTATGAGACTATGCACATCAAAGTGAGCCCTTCCTCCCTTTAGGTAAGCATGATCAAAGACTCCTGTCTAAGGTTCCATTTTGTTAAAATAAGTTCCATTCATGACAGTGACAGCATCCCAGAGGATAACATGACTCGGGAATGGCATCATGTTGTACACACCTCTCTGGCACAGAGCCTACCCACATAGGAAAGTCTTTTATTCTCTAACAGAATTAGCTCTTCCTTCTCGCCTTAGCTTAAACCAAAACAAAGACCAAATGCTGACAGTTCACCCATTATGATAGTATCTCTTTTTATTTTTTATTTAACAGAAAATAGCTTGTCTCTTAGCAATAAAGAATAAAGTGATAGAAAATAAATGAGATTCTAAATTTAAATCAGGCATTTTGTTGCTAAAGCAACCAGCATCTACAATTATATAATGCAGATAATCACCTTCACAAGAACACCAGCAAATATATGCTGGAAATGAACTGGTCTTAGAAATTACAATGATTGAAATGAATAGAGAAATGACAGCTTACAACTCACTGAAGGATACAATGCCATTCTAAAGTGATAGTCTGTTTTGATTTATCTTCAAAAAACTAAACATGTTTTTCAAAACTCATCTTTAGACAGAGATGAATAAAAAAAATCATAGGGACCCCCAAAAGAAATCATTGATGATTATTTAAAATCAACCACATTTATCGAAAAGAAAAAAGTTGCTATGGTAACGGCCAGCTCTACTGCCAATAAAGTTGACCCTGGTTTACATTTCATTTAAAAGTACAGAAATGTGAGACATAATAGCCTTGATCAAACCACAGTGAATATGTTCTTGAATATACATCATATCAGCACTGTAAAGATCCAAATGATTAGTAATATTTTCAAGAAAAATTGACCTAAAACTTATCAAAGCTCTATTCTGTGGGAATTGGTTTTGTCTTCAGTTAATCATTAGATTTTTGTTTCAGAATTTTGTATATATCTTTAGTTCTTCTATTTAAAATGTTCTAATTTCACTTTATATTTTAATGTTGAATTCTAAGGAAAAACAAGTTACAAGTTTTGAAAAAATAGGCTGAGGATCACACATTTTAGTTTGCTACAGTCCTGCCACAATATAAAAACAAAGGGAAGGGTATTCATTTCAACTACTTCAAAATATTAGTGCACTTGCTGAGATAAGTGCCATGGCATAGAGCCATTTTTAAATTGTTTAAGATGAAAATTAATATTTGGACTAGGGCAAAGACTCAGGAAGGCACTTGCCTGGTATCTGAGCTTGGATCCTTAGAGTCTTCATGAAGAAGATGAACTTAGTAGCACTAATATGGAATCCCAGTGGCCCTGGGACAAGAAGAGAGACAGAGACCAGAGACTCCCCAGAAACCATGGGTCCACTAGCCTGACACATACAATGGCAAACAAAGGCATGTCACTCAAGTTGTACTTTGACATCCGCTTGTACACCAGGTTACTGTAGTCCCACAGCCACAAAATAGTAGCCTTGATGCAGGGTGAGGACCTTGGTCCTTCCTCAACTTGCTGTGTCGTGCTTTGTTGATGCCCGTGCGAGGCTTGCCCCTTTCTGAACAGAGAAGAGGAGAGGATGAGGGAAGGTACACAGGAGGCATACGGACAGGACGAGAGCAGGGATGGGAAACTGTGATTGGGATGTAAAATAAATGAAAATTTTAATTAACAAAAAAATACACACATCATACATACGCATTCACATGCACACACACCACGCCCACACACATACAGAGAGAGACAGAGAGAGAGACAGAGAGAGAGAGATTAGAGTCAGGCCTCAAGTCCACATACGGTATCAGCTGCACAACCCCTGTCATCTTTAGAGCATGAACCGATGCTGATATTGTAGGACATACGATGTTGTTCTCCATTGCACCCTGCTTCACTCACATGACTTAAACTCTGCATTAGAAACACACATTGACCCTTAAACAGTAAAAGGGTCTACTATGTCATTTCTTACAAATATCCTGAGGTTCCAACTTAGAAAGTTGCAATATACCAAGCAAGTATAAGAAAGAATAAAAACAATGATTTATCTTTTTTTCTTCTGTTCCTTGTTGTTCAGAAACTATTTAAGCTCAAAACCAATAAGCTGGGCCAAACAGGGTAGATGGTAACTAACAATTGCACCAGAAGAAAGGGGAGAAAGAATGACTTGGCAAAGGCCTTGAGGTCAAGTGTGTGATGGGGAAGCAATCCAGGATGTTACTCTAAGGACAGGGTAATGAGTGCCGAAGAGACCAGGAAGGATGCTGCTGAGGAGGGCTGTCCAGCACCAGGTCCTGAGTTAAACTTGGTAAAGAAAGTGTCTCGACAGCAATGCTACTCAACCTGAAGTGTCAGAGACAACTTGGTACTGCAGCAATGGCAAACAGGTGTTAAGTGTCCGACTGTGCTCAGTGTGAAGGCTCCTCACAGAGCATCTCAGAGGCAGGGGTTGAAATGGGAGTGTATGTTCACAGAAATGAGTGATGGACTACTTCTCAAGCAAAGACAGATCAATAAGAAAGAAGTATATTCATCCATATTTTATGTCACATGAAAGACATCAGAATGAGCATACAGAAGGAGGAGGGTTCATCCTTGGATTGGATAAGGAGTTGACAGTCACAGGCAACTTTGATTGAATGTCAAAGGAATATTAAATTAGGGGTATTCAGCAAGCTCTATGGAGATTCATTTCTTTTCTCCCTCTCTGTTTTCAAAGCTAGTATCTTCCTTCCTCTGAGTAGGAGCAAGGTACCTCTAAATTCCGCTTTATACTCTGTTTATAAAGAAAAGGAAATAATGACCTTCTTGCCTCTGCTACATTTTCAAATGTCAAAGAGTCATGGAGGTAGTATGTACTAAAATGAAGAACTATCTTGTTGATGATGTATAGGGAACAAAGATATACCACCCTAATTCTGCCACATGGTCATAAGGATTACTTTATGCAGATTATTTTGAGGCCCAGCAACCTCAGAAGGCTGAGAAGCAGTTGTCCTTGTGTAATGGATAAGCAGAACCATAAGGGACACTCCATTTATAAGGCCCTCCCACTCTCAATACTGGGAACAGAAAGATAATTCTAACTCTCCTGTTCTGACAGACAGGCATGCATCTGTAGCATTCCCCTTACCTTTGTTTACCTTTTTTTACCTAGACACTTTCTCTTCTCTGGGCTTGCCCATACTCTTTCTTCCTCTTTACAGTGTTCAATTATAGTTGAATCCTAAGCTGTGTCTCTGAGGTTTTCCCATTTGCCTTGTAACACCCTTGTTTATATGAGACACTTCTGTTGTTAAATTTCAAGCAGAATTCATGTTGTTTGTGATCCTCCCGTCACTCTGACTTTTGTTATAAAGATCTGTCCCACCTAATAACTGTGTAATATAGAGAAGTAACATGTCCCATACATCTGTATGCATTTGCATGTGCTAATTTTTCTCCATTTCCCTCTGTAAACAGTGGCATTCAAAAGCAATAAGCTTCTTGGTATTTAAATGCCATTTCCTACCAAGAGACTCAAGACTCCTCAGACAAAATATAAAGGCTTATCATGAAACTATGCTACAGAAAGTCTGAAGGTTGAAATATTCTCTCATCTTGTGCCAGAAAGTGAGAAAATACCATGTGAATATGTTCGTAAGATAGAAGAATAAAAGGAAGACTCAATTTCATATATCTCTCATTAGCAAATTGAAAAAAATTTGAACTTCAAAATGAACATTGATAAAAGAAAATTTTCAATCACTGGAGAAAATAGGAAATTGTGTTGTGTAAATAAAATGCCTAAGTTGAAAGCATAATGCAAACCAGGATATTTATATGGTTTCTATAGTCCCCCCTCAGAAAACATATATCCATTAAAATATTTGCCCATTATCCATTCTCTTTTTTCATTATTTTTTTAGAAGAGAATCCTGGCAAACAACAAAACAATCATATAATCAAGGCAAGCATCCACAACAATGGGCAAATTGAAACTGCACACCCAAATAAGATGCAATGAGAACACGTAATCACTGCTATGTGGTATCTACCAGAATTAGAAAGTTGTATCTGATGACGAGGGAAAGCACAACCATGAGTTTGAGGGTATTATGTGCGAAAGTGGCTGTATATTTCAGTATTTTAATGCCCTATAAGTCAGAGACAAGCTAAGGAAAGAATGGTTCCAAGAAAAGATTAGTAACTTCAGAGCAAGATTCTGAATTTCATCATTTTCTTATTAGCAATACTATTGTAACAACTCATGCTCCTTGAACAGGGTTTAAGAATTAACTATTATGAATCCCAAGTCATACATCATGCACTTGTGCTAGTATGTTGAACCTGGGGGATTTGCTGTTATGCTGTAGGAAATACCAAAATACAGGAATGGCAGGGCATCATTTCAAAGGAAGTCCCAAATATTTGGAAATTAAAAGGTTCCTTGTTGGGGCTGGAGAGATGGCCTGCTCTTCCAAAGGTCCTGAGTTCAATTCCCAGCAACTACATGGTGGCTCACAACCATCTGTAATGAGGGTCTGGTGCCCTCTTCTGGCCTTCAGGCATACACACAGACAGAATATTGTATGCATAACAAATAAAAAATATTTTAAAAAATTAAAAAGGTTCCTTGTACTGTACATATAACTTTTACTCAAGATTGAGATAATTTTCCAAATATAAATGAACATTGTATTTGAAATGAAATTAGACGGGACAACCAGACTAGGAAAACTCTGGGAAGAGGAATGGCAGAGTCACAGTCATCAGACAGAAGCAGAGGAAACAGGATGAGAACACCTTACTGAGAAAAGGTACCAAGCCATGTGGCTAAACATAGACAAGAATTTGGGTCAATTTAAGTTGTAAGAGCTGGTTAATAATAAGCCTGAGCTAATAGGACAAACAATTTATAATTAATATAATCCTCTGTGTTTTTCTTTGAGACTAAATAGCTGTGGGACTGGGCAGGACAGAAACTTCCATCTATAAGTCATTCTAGTCTCTTCCTTTAGTCTTCTTTCTACCCATCCCCCATCACCAGAGACACAGCATTGCCAGAAAGTCACACTGTGGCTTTAAAAGGGGAAATGATCCTGATGCCATAGTGAAATTGAACTATTCTTATTCCCTTTACCTTTACTTTTAGTGTTATAAACCATAAAATGTTATTTTCACATTGTTGTCTCTAGCCCTTTGAAAAAATAAGCATTTAAGGAAAAAGTGTCGCAAAATGTAGTAACAAGATATTTGGAATGCTGTGTTTTTATTATTGATGTTACAAAAGAAGTTCATTATAATTGGCCTTTGTGTACTTTACATTTTGACAAACTTACTTGAAGGAGAGACATTTTATATTAAGAACAAAATGTCTTAAGTACAATCATCAATTTCTATAACATCAAGAGAACTATGCTGAAAGAGCCTGGGTTGCACCTGTGAGGACTAAAAATGATAAATCAGAGGTTTTAAAGTCAAGATAATTATAATTATATGCAACTCAAAAGTTGCGCCAAGATTAATTTCTCAAGACCAGTGGAGTGGAATCATTTAACCTGTGGTATAAACCAGATTCTGTTGTGTGGTTTCCCAAAACAAAAATTGGCATTTTATACCATATATTTGATATTTCATTGCTGGGATATTTTGTTTTGTGACATTAAAAATTATAAATGACTATTTGGGTATTAAAAATGTGTACTTTCTTACATTATATATTTGATTAAATAAAACTGTAAATTTTATGCACTTTGCTATATTTTTAAAGCTTTAACTTTTAGAGAAAATGTCATGATTGAAATATATGTTTTCTTTATGCTTAGCAGATCACAAATATTTACCTGGATATGCTTATTTAGAGAAATTACACAAAAAATGTCTCAGTAACCAATGTTGATCAATTCAACTCAATGTGAGGGATCAAATAAGGTGTGCTCTGAACATTCTCTTTTTCCAATTCAGGCAATATTGATGAGAGACAGCCCAAAGTAATAAAACATAACACATAAATATGTAATTAAATGAAAAAGAGAACACTGTGCTCATTCTATAAATAATTTTTTTAAAGTGTGAATTGGTTTTGGATAAGCTTCAAATTTTTGTTGTTCTCTCATTTGGACAGTAAGAAAATACAGATTTATCTTAAATAATCAAGTATTAATTTTACAGTGGTATGGTGCATGCATGCTTGTGTGCATGTGCGTGTGTATGTGCATGCATGTGTGTGTGTTTCTTTCTGCTAGTTGCCAGAGTAAAGATCAACTCTTCAAATAGAATATTTAAAGAACAATTTTGTTTGTATGCCAAGCATTCTCCTTGCTGTGATCTGATTTGGTTAATTCATTCATATATTACATTTCTTAAAGGGCAGGGACTTTCGTCTATTAAGAAGAAAGAATCAAACAGAGCTTGAGAGTAATGGAAAAAGTGAAATTAAAAGTTGGTAAGCGCCATAAAGCTCCACACAGACAGCTGCCATCTCAGAAAGTTGAGATTAACGCAAACATAGAAGAATCACCTCTTGCCAACTTCATTTGGAGAGCCCAGCCACCCATGTGTGGTAGAGTCAATTTGAAAGTCCAGATGATACGTGAGATGCTCAGGAAGACTACTAGCCAAAGCTTTCAGTTGGATTTCAAATTTATTTCCTCACACATGGATGAGCCTTCAGTTCAAATGGAAGCAGAGAAGCACAACTTATCTACAAATATGTCCAAGAAATGTTTGGTTTGGTTTCAGAAAATATCGGATGTTGTCTATTTTCTCTTCTCCTTTTCAGGAATTACTTGGCAAGTTTTAAGAGAGTGGTGCTATCTGAACTTTGCAACAGCAGTTAGATACCAGAGCCTCAAACAGTGAATTCATATGGGACAGTATAAAATACGAACCTTAATTTTTCAAAGGCAGGCATAAAAGAGCAATATACAGCAAGAGATGTTAAAGGAAGCTGAAGGAGGATCTTTGCTGCTGGTGAACACGCCCAGGGCCTCACACTCAGTAGGCAAGTGCCAGCCACTGAACTGCGTTCTCAGCTCAGGAAAGAATTTGTGAAGTGAATCCCTCAGATAAAATGGATGAGAAAAAATACAGCCCGTAGAAAGGTACTTTCTTAGCAATAGCAGCTCTGTAGCCTGAACTGGCCATCTCCTACGACCAGATTGGTGCCTAGCCCAATTGTCATCAGAGAGGCGTCATCCAAGAACTGATGGAAACAGATGCAGACCCACAACCAACATTAGGCGGAGCTCAGGGACTCCTGAGCAGAGGAAGGGAAGAAAGGACTATAGAAGCCAAAGGAGTCAAGAACACTACAAGAGAAGTCACAGAATCCACGAACCTGGTTTCATAGGGGCTCACCGGTACTGAACCAACAGGCAGCCTGAGTGGAACTGACCTAAGACTGCATATATGTTACAGTTGTGAGGCTTGGTCCTTTAGTGGGACTCCTAACAGTGGGAACAGGGGCTGTCTCTGACTGACTCTTTTACTGGCTTTTGGGACCCTACTCCTCATACTGGGTCACCCTCCCCAGTCTTAATACATAGGGAGGTGCTTAGTCTTCTTGCAGCTTGATAGGCCATGTTTTGTTGATATCCATAGGAGGCCTGCCATCTTCTGAACATAAAAGAAGGAAGAGTGGAGAGAGGAGAGGGACTGAGAAGACAGCAAGGAGAGAAAACGGCAGCCAGGATGTAAGATGAATAAACAAAAAATTTCAATTAATGAATGAATAAATATTCAAAAAAGAAAAGAAAGAAAAATGTTTTCTTAACCACCCTCAAGTAAAAGTTCATCTTAATGTGAAGATATTCCCTAACTTCTGAAAACACATTATCATATAAGTTTCTCTGCTTCAGGAACATTCAGTTAGGGTTTATTTCTAGGTAGGTTGAAGAAAAAGAAAAGGAAAGGAAAAGCATTCACTTATTTAAAAAAATATATCTCACATATGAACGTGACTTCAAATGCCTCACTGAGTAGCAACTGACATAGTCGTGGCTCAGAATAGAAACTCGTCTTTTTTGTTAAATTGGAATTTTAAAAAGCATTAAGCATAATGCTAAAAAGGACACATTTTGAGAATATATTTGGCCAGTTTTAGTGTTTACTGTTTATGTACTAAAAATTTGTTTCCATGAATAAAAACAAAAGTTATTCTATTTTACCATGATTAAAGCACAGGATGGTGAGAATGGTAGATCATACTCATTTTTCAGCATTCACGGGAATCTTGATAAAAAAAACAAATGTCACTTCTACAGGACACACAAGGTAAAAAAAAAAAAACCTCAGGCTGTATCTGTGCACTTCAACACAGGCTTGTCAGGGGTGTGCTTCATTTAAACTCTTTCTGTGTGCTTATGTTGTTCAAATAGTTGCAAGCTAAGAATAGAGAAGTACTTATTTATTTCCAAAACTAAAATGCAGAAAGGAAAAGCATTATTGTTTACACAGCTCTAATTTCAGGCAAAGGTTTATGTGCCTATCAACAGCATGTTTAATGACTGACTATCACTATTCAAGCGTTTTCAAATACACAGAATCAGTAAGACGATGATAGGTGATAGGTACATACAAACATGCACGCATGGTGGAATTTATTAAGGAATTGTTCATGCCATTCTGAAGATCTAGAAGTCTCATGATGAGACAAGGACAATATAGAGGACAGTGGAAACCAGCAGTGTGGCTCCACATTTGAAGTCATTAGAACCAATAAAATCAGTACCATTAACTCTCAGTCCAAGCAGAAACCTGAGAAGCCAGAGCTCAAAACACAAAAGTGGGAAACGAATCATAGACCCTTTCCAGGAGACAGGAAGGTAGATGTAGGCTGAGAGATAGGTATATATAGGTCATACGTATATATGGAGGTAGAGAATTATGCTTAAAAGTAAACACATTGTAAATACAATAAAATGGATTTGTAAATATCTTCATCTTTACAAATACATATATATATATTCACATATACATGTGTGTGTGTGTGTGTGTGTGTGCTTGTGCGTGCATGGGGGAAGGGAGAGAGAAAGACCTTTTGGTGGCCCTTTTGTACTGAGACAACTATAGAATGGTATCAGTCATCTTTGGGTAAGACATACTCTTCTTTAATTGATTCACTGATCCAAATGCCAGTATCTTCTAGAGACATCTGCAAAGACATGCTCCAAGACAGTGCTTTTGAACCTATACAGAAATCCCTTAATCCAAATAAGCTGACATCCAAAATTAATCATCCCAACTCTATATTATTAAAGCAATTTTTGTTTCATTGACCATATTTCTGTCCACAAAGACTTACAGAACATATTTTAGATTATAAAAAAGACAAGGAGCTTCACAGTCTAATATTACATTGATAGCAATGAAAGATGCCAGATAGAAAAATATACTTAGCACATGTAACAAGTTAAGGTGAAATTCTTTCACATTATTTTTAGAACATTTCCTTCAATCAACAGGTATTTTTTATCTACCATGTATCAAGACATTTTTCTAGGTAGATTTTTGGAGTACAATAAAGAATTAAGTAGACTACTACTACTTCTAAGCATGATTAAAAACAAGTAACTTTCCTGTTAAACTGTGTTCATTACTGGGTCTAAATGTCATAAAAGGAAAGGGTGCTATTCCACAAAATCATTGGACAATAACAATAATTTAAGATAAAATAATAGCATTCCTACATTTCTGATATATGTAGACAGAATACAGAGCATTTGATGAAGAATCAAGAAAACTCAGACCTGTACCCAATTTTCTACCTTTTCCATATAATTCTTCAAAAGTCACTTGTGCTCTCTGAGCCACAGCTGTTTCATATTGAAGACAAAAGCAGTGATGGATACAAGCATATCAAGAAGCACTATCCAAAGAATGCATGTACCCATATATGGTCATTTCTGTGTCATGGCAGACCAGTGAAAATGCAAAGCAACTCTTCTTTGTATGTAGTAATACAAGGTTATAGATAGGCTGACCGGGTTCTCGCGCTGGCCTGTACATGACATTCTACATACAATTATATTTCAGAGAGTTATTTATTGATTTATGATCAAAGCTTCAGGACTTAAAGTATTCACCATTACCTTTCAGTTCCCTCTCTTCAAGTTTCTCTGGCTAAAAAAGAAGATTCTAATAGCTGTTAATTACCTTTCTTAATTACATCTGCCTTTAAAATCACTCTTGCCTAATCTATTTTCATCTCATCATTAAATGCATGCTTTGAAATTTTATTGAAGTTTGTACAGATTATGTTATATTTTATTTGTTTACTAATAACACATAAGAATGACAGTTAAATTCATAAGTTAAATTCATAGAAACCCTTCTTTCAGTAGATAGAGCTTTATCTATAAGAGAATAAATAAACTATGGTCACTGAGATATGTCATAAACAGCCTATTTTTGATGCACAAATTTCTTGCTTATAAATATGTCTTATACCCTATTTGTGCCTGCATCTGCTACGGTCTTCTAAATTCTTCACAAATAAACATCCATATTTTAACATAGCTTTTCTTTTAGGATTTACTAAAACTATCCAGGAAAACAGAAACAAAAGTCAAAAGAGAGCTCATAGATAAATATTTAACTTAGAATAGTGCTCGGCCACAGAGTAACATGGAAAATGCAAGTTCTCCCTTTCCCTATGTCTTTAAGAGTACAAGCATCATAGTATAGAAGATTTCACCTGCCTATTTTTATATGGAGTGTGTTCAAGATGGTCCCTAAGTGTAAACTGTGACATAGTCCAGCAAATTATTCAAAGATTTTCATGTGACGGCAAGACTGCCTTTCCCCACCCCTTTCTCATGTAAACAAGATTGAGGTGACTGGGTTCTGGGAAATGTAATATAAACATACTAGACAAAATTCAGCTCCAGATCTGCCCCCTAAGATGTTCCCTTCAATCATCTCTAATTTCCTAATAATAAAGATATATTAACAGTGGAGCCATAATTGTGAGACAATAGGTCCCCAGATGAAGCATCCTGGGTTCTTGTTCTGCCATTTAGTGACTTCTCACCATGTCTACATTGGATTCTAATTTGAAAAAAAATAATCTTTGGTTGAATTAATCTGCTGGAATGTTGGAGTAATTTTTACCACAGCCCTGTCCTACAAAAGGACAGTTTGATGAAAGAGAAATGTAGAACTCCCTTAAGAAAAAGCCAAATGTTTTGATATTGAGTGGAATGAAATGAATAATACATCCCTTCCTGTGGTATTTTAAAAGACAGTTGAATAATATTTACTTTTTCCTTAACAAATAAATTTAGAATTTAATACCTGTATAAAATTTAAATCTACTAGAAAGTAATGTTTTCACCTCTGTCTGATACAATCTCTAGTCTTTCAGTCCTTGTCTGCTCCTCTGTAAAATGCAAGATAATCACCAACTTTAATAGTAGATCGGTAAAACAAGAATCTATAACTAAAGTATATAATTATAGCATGCATTTGTGTATGTAATAGGGTTTTGAAAAATTGAACAAAGCAAGAGATTTACAAAAACTAAGGACAAATTTATTATAAGTGTTAAATTTTTTAAAGGTTCTTAATAATATTAAAATGTGGATATTGGCTTTGTAAGCATGGTGCATACCTCTAATCCTAGCATTCAGAGGCAGAGGCAGGTGAATCTCTGTGAATGTGAGACAGCCTGGTCTGTGGAGTGAGTTCTAGGACAGTCAGGGCTGTTACACAAAGAAACCCTGTCTCAAAAAAAAAAAAAAGTGTATCATTTATTCAGATTTAGGAAAGCTTATGATGCATACCAATTTCAACAGGAACATGCCATGGAAAATATATAATCTTTCTCCCCAAACAGGCTAATATTGGATTAAAATTTGCTCTATTTGCCCACTCAGCACATTCTCTAGTATATTCCCCAGCATAGCATCTTAAGCTGTGGGTTGCAGCTCCATAGAGGATCACAAAAATGCAGATGGGGACCTGAAAATTTTTATAACAGGAAAAGGTCTCTGAATGCCCCCAAATCAAAAGCTAACTAAAAATCCAAAGAGTAATGGGTCTGATGGGATCTGGATTGCAATCCCCTGTTTGGAATTCCATGAGTTCACTGCAGTCTTGGTTCTGAACCCAGGGCCCTCTTGCTTTGCAATACACACATCATCATACGATGCAATCCAAAAGGATATGGCTGGAAACACCTCAGCTCAGATTCAAGACTTGTATGTCTTTACAAAGTTCTCTATTGTTACAGAAATATAATGGTTTCATGTGGGAAAACCAAGGCTTTCTGTATTTTTATGCTCCCACTTCTTGGCACATAATTATCAAACCAATATACATTTATATTGTACTACAGTAGAATGTTTGATTTTAAACAATGCTTACTTGAGTTGTAGACTAGAGCTTAATAAAGAAAAAGCCATATTAAATAAATATTGGCTTGGGATTACAATATAATTTCCAATGCTTTCTAAAATGGTCTTAAACAAAATTTTGTCACTTTGTACTAATTATTTCTAGGAAGCAACATTCTTAGCATTAACAACTATGAAATCAAAATATTGGCCAGCTCTAAAAACACTGAAGATAGTCTGCTTCCTGCAGTATTGAATATTCAGCCGAGATTTAGTTGGCTACATAAAAGTACATAAGCATATCCATCTAACAGCATGCAAAAATTTGCTTTTATCAATAATAAATGATAAAACTATGTTCATATTGAAAGTTGCTTTATATTAAATTTTTGCATGATCCATAAATAAGTTGAATACTTTTTATATACTTATAAATGCATGGTCATTTAAAAGTTCCTCTAGTTGTTGTGAAAGGGGCCCCATGGATATTCCCAATCAACCTTGACTTTTGGCAAGGCTGTAGATTTATTCTCCACAAACTGACAATAAAGCCCTATTGCTGAAGCAACACCTACCCAACTCATTGAACATGGAGAAGTTGAGCTGGTGCTTATATGGAGTCTTTACCCCTACAGACTAGGGTTCATGGTAGTGGAAGATACTCTGCACACTACTAAAGGAAAATGGCAAACACAACCCAGTTACACACTCTTGGATCTACAATGATGACATGCCTAAAAGATGTGCTGGTGTAACAGTGGTACCACACTCATGGAGTAACCAATCAACATCTGATTGGATTGAAGGTCTACTCCATGAGTTGAAACCCATGCCTGACACTGCTTAGGTGAGCAAGAACCTGAGACTAGATAGGCCAGGGACCTAGGGAGAAATCAAAACGTATTGTTTTGCTGAAGTAATGTAGCTATAAAACTATTTCTAAGGACATTTTGCTGTACTCATAGATCAGTGGCTTGCTCAGCCATCTTCAGAGAAGCTTCCTTCTGCAGTAAATGAGGAAACAGATAGAGACCCACAGATGGACAATCTGTAGAGAGTGAGAGAGGTAGGAATACCAGTCCTAAATGAAATACCTCCATTAAATCCCTACCCTCAGGGCTCAAGGAGCCCTGTGAAAGAGGAGGCCAAGAGAAGGTAAGATCTAGAGGGACCGGAGGGCACTAAGGAAGCAAAGCCCTCGAAACACAACAGGAGCATCTCACACATGAATTCACAGAACCTGTGGCAGCAGTCACAGGACCTGCAATGGTCTCTCATCAGATGGGACCCTAACACCGAGAGAAGCGAGCACGTCCCCATCCCTGACCCAGAAGTCGTCTCCATTTGATAGCCACTCAGAATGAAAGACTATGCCATGGATACATGGGGACACAAACCACTCCTCAGGCCAGGCTCCATGACCAGCAATAGATGGCCCCACAAAATGAACTCAATAGCAGCTTTGGAGGCTTTATGTTCTACAAGGTTTCATTAGGGCATTTTTCCCCGTAAAGGTCCTTTGAGTATATATTGTGACTTCCAGGTTTTTGTTTTTATGGAATCGCTGTATAAACAAATGTGTGGGTCTCCGTGTCTAAATATGTATCTCACGCTTTCTCTTTGGCTCTTTTTTATTTAGTTTATTGATTTGTTTTGTCCTTATCTTGCTGGTTTGTTTTGTTTTATCTTATTTTATTATTATTTAGATGCCTCTTTTTTTTCTGAGGAGAGACATAAAGAATGTGGATTCAGATGGGAGGGGAGGTGGAGAGATCCTCAGAAGAGTTGGGGAAGGGGAACCATAATCATATTATATTGTAAGAAAAATGCCAGTTTTCAACAAAAGAAAAATTGATAAAGTTTCTCAAAACAAAATGGAGTTTAAAGTTGAAAAAGTTAAAGCATTGGTATATACTATGAAATTATAAAAACGTGTTCTGAAACAGAAAAAAAGCAAAGACTATAGTGAGATTATGTGTGATGTTGCTTTGGTACAAGACTCTTAAGTTTGACTCTGACCAGTGATATGACCTTTGCACAAGCTACTTTCTCCCCTGCGCCTTCGTGGCCACAGCTGTGAATTAAGAGTGCTAACAATCCTTGCTTCCTGGGAAAGCCCCTGTGCTTTTACATGAGTTGATATTGTATGCAAGCTGTATTGAACAATGCTGCACACAGTTAATGCAATATGAATTTACTGTTATTATTTGTAGTGAACTTGTATTGAAAGTATATTTCATTACTATCCAGTTTGATATATAAAACCGTTATAATATTAAAACTATATAAATTTAACACGTATTATTTTCTAGTGATCAAAAGTAGCAAATTGTACATCACAAAATGCCAGTTTTAATTCTCTCAACTGCCCCTTCATAAATCTCTCCTAGTTCAGTATGTTAAAAATACTAATATTCATCTAATTCAAATAAAGATTTACTCATTCAAACTGACACAAAGCAAATGGACGACTAATGGTAATATTTCCAAGATGAAATTAAAGGTAGGAGCTTGAATTTAGAGTTTAATGCGGTATAGGAATTGTTTCAGGAAAGGAGTAAAAGTTGTGCAATTTTATTAACTTATTGATTTAAAAGTGTTTTATATCAAGGACCTAATACATGCAAAATCTGAAGGTCAAGATTATGGTAAACATGCAGTTGAAGAAAGTTGAAAAACTAAATCATGTTAGTGAAAGCTATTTTAAACAGAAACACGCAGACATTTACAGTTCTAGACTACCAGCATAATCTCACTTCAGAAACATATGGTTGCCACCATTTTTTGCCATATGGGTTACTTGATAGTGTAAAACCTCCCTCTACCAAAATCCTGGAAATGCAATACTGGCTAGTGCATAAGCATCATGACTTGGAAACCGACGCTGAGAAGGAAAAATGACTATGCTTTTCCGGATCCTCGGAGAAGCTCCGTGGTGCAGCGCCATTGACGCTGAGGCACTTTTGAAGATTATGAAGGTGATGAAAGAGTTTGAATTTCATGCTGAAGAGAGAAGGAGTGAGAAACCACCAGACGCAAAGTCTTTGGAAAGGAGGAAGCGGGAGAGGACTCCAGACGTCACGAGTGGGGGAGCAGAACAAATTCACCACCTAGTGAAGGGAAATGAGTTGACCTGACAAGGTGCATGCCCTAGGGAGGGAGGTGGTGAGGAGAAGTGGGAAGGCAGACAGAAGGAAGGGGGACTTCACAGTTTCCTAAGACGGCACAGCACACAGATTAAGGGGACCACATTCCACTGATTCAATTTCAGCTGGGGGCTCAGAGCTGAAAAATGACAAGCAACGTGTTCTCTGGATGAGGGCATAGCCAAAGACAAATCTGTAGGAAAGTAAAAGAATAATGAACTTTAGACACTTAAGTAATATAACGCATCAAATTAACAGGTTAAGTATAAATTATGATTATCTCCACAGATAAGAAAACATAGAATGATAAGTTCATTCCTGTTCAGGAGAAAAGATTCATTGTGGACAGAAGAGCTCTTTCTTAACCCAGCAAAGGGTGCGTTCACAGTAGTTTCTTTCTTATTCCTGAGCAGGGTTCGCAAGAATATAGTTCGGTCATTCTTTCTATGAAACTTTTGTGGTAATTGCTTTCCTGTCTCCTTGAACTAGAATTTGTTACAAACATCTATAGAGCGTTTTTACCTTAATTTGTTAAATTTCCCTACTTTCTAGTGAAATCTTCAATTCTTTGTAAAGTTCAATACCTTCATTAGGCTCCGCTTGTTTTTTCTTGAAATGTAGCGTTTTAACCCATTAATTAGTGCTATTATGTATTTCTCAAAAGATTTGCCTTACAGTCATAAGAACATTGAAACGAAGTGTAAAGTCACAATGTGTGTTATCTAAAAATAGGAGGGTGTTATTCCAACTCAGGGAAGACAGCTGTCTTCCTTGCTTTTTCTGGTGTTGTGATAAAGTACCGCAGTTTAGGTGGGATGCTTGTTCTGGATCACAGTCCCACGTTATAATCCGTCTTGCAGGGGATTTCAAGACAGTAGGAACTTGACATAGACAGTCACCTTGCACAGTTGAGAATATAGAGAGAAGATATGTGCCCTATGAACACTCAGCCTGCCTTTCCCATTCACAGAATTTAATATTCCATCCCACAGGGATAGTGCCACCCAGAGTGAACAGGCCTTCCCACCACTTTTCAAGATCATTCACCGTAGACACAGCACAAGCCACTCCAAAGTATCTGGTGTTTTCTCATACGTGAAACCTGGATTTAACATCCCCCCCCCACACACACACACACATTCATGCATTTGCCATGTGAGTAGGAAGGAGACTAAGTCGGAGATAAGAAAGTAACTAAGAAGAGGGGTAGGAACTAAGGAGAAAGGTAATTGAGCTGAATATGTGTCAAATACCCTGTTACATGTGTAAAATCATGAGTGGAACTCTATTTTCTATGCTGACTTTAAAACTCGATTAAAATAAACCTATCTCTTGACTACCCAGCATTTCTGCCTCTCTGCCTCTGTTATCCATTCTATTACACCTCAGAAAAACCATAAGGAATGCTTAACTATCTAATCTAATTATTCCAATAAGTGAAGATTACAGAATACAAAAATCATTGAGAGAAGTAAAAACTGTAGCCTAGACCATGCCTTCCTACAAGGCAGCCAGATCAGCATAACTGCAATTTTCTCAGGTCTACTGGCCATTTTCACGGTCCTTATAACATGTTTCCATAAATGGTGCATACATAACAAAACATTTCAATCTCCTGTAAAAATTCAGGTCTCACTGTGGTGGATAAGAACCAAAGAAAAACATTGTTTTGTGTCTTTTGTGTTGTGTAAGACTTTAAATTAACATATCTTATCTGTCATCTTATAAACGCTTTCATATATATTTTTATTTTCATATTCTCTATATATTTTTAATACTTCTTTCAAAACCTGTAATTCTAGCAAACTTATTGCAATTAAAAGAAGCATGTTTTAATATAATTAAGATAAGATGGGTTTATTCATCTGCAATGAAAATTTATCAAGTTCATCCCATTGTCTCTGTTGTGATGACCTTTGTCAACCTGAAGATCAACCCAAGATGGTTGCTTGGACACCAAAACATCAGATCTTCCAGAACTATGTCCATGGTGTCAGACTAACAAAGACAGTTGTAAAAGAACCTTTCTCTACTTGCTCTTCACATGCCAAAGTAGCTCACTGTGATTTAGCAAGGACAGACATTTAAACATCTTGGTCCTTGGGCCTTAGGCATTTAAGCTGTACCATTAGAAGACGCAATCCATCCACTGGTGTAATGGAGGGTGCAAGCCTTGTGGATACAGCATTATTCAAGTCCCTAGACTTGCCTCACCACCTCAGCGTCCTACCAAGGGTGATTACCTCAAGCAATGAGCTGTAGCCAGTTCCCATGGAGCAATGTTTAGTTCCTAAATCATTCTGCTAGGAAGGAGGTAAATTCTCCTACAGAGGAGCCTACAGGAAATCGCTCTTAGACAATTAATCGCTATTCTTTCTACCACAGTTAGGAGCCAAAGCTCATTTCCTTAATCCCTGTTCCCGCAGAACACTGGCATGTGACATGCTAGGCCAGTCAGGTATGCTCACAGAAAATTCCAACTTGGAGACAAAAAACATGAGGATGCTGGCATGATAGTATTTTTTTTCTTTTTCTATTTTACAAAAACTACTAGAGAAAGCTCAGCTTTGGGAAGAAGGGTGAACAGTTTCTGTTTTCTAATATCTAAAGCCTACACCTGCTGTAGCATTGTCTCCCAGTGGCAGCAGCGTCATTATATTTCCTGAAACCTCACTCGTACTACTGCGATTATATCTTCCCTGGTGACCCAGCTCTATAGCCCCACCTCTAATTTTCCCAGAGATGATAAGACCTATTTAATACATATCTGAGCGACTTTAATGCCTGTCTTTTTGTTGTGAGCTGTTTGGTTGTTGGCAGTTTGCTCTGTTCATTTATCTTGTTTGTATTTGCTTGTTTTGGAGAAAAGCCATTACTGGGTCCTAGAACTCAAACTGTAGCCCAAGCTGGCACAGCAATCCCCCTTCCTTTGCATCCCATGTGCTGGGATTAGAGGCAACAGCTACCTCTCAGCTCCTTTTCTAGTTAAACAAGCTAAGCAGCTTTTCTTGTTCCTAAACAGACTTTTGACAGATATTGAGTTGTTGCAGGCATGGCTGTAAATACCATATCCCCATGGAAACAAAACCCAAAACCGGTTTTATGGGCAAGATGGATTTGGAAGAAATAAGGACCCAGCCTCAGGCAACCCACGGAACCAGTGACAACGTTTAATTAAATTATCACCTATAGTTAACTGCAATGAAGGGCTAATTGAAGACAGGTTTCTGAAGACTGAGAAGTCATTATGTCCTAGCAATATGAATGAACATAAAGAAAACAAATCCTGAAAGAAATAAAAACAAAGGATAATATAAACTCACATATCCCAAATTCTCAGCTTCCTAGTAAACTATGGAACTTACCATGGCGAGGCTAACAGGACTTCCTTGTCTCAGGTAAGAAAGTAGCTAAATTGTGTCAAATAGCATCTAAGTACATCTCCTGGCCAGATTCCTTAGGTGAAATACAGAGCATCAACTAGACAAGAGAAGATCCCTAAAAACTGAAATGAGTTCATGCAATGAATATTCAAACGCTCTGGGTATTCTTGCTGAGCCACTCTAAATGGTAGAAGCAGATTCTCTTCACACTCGCCTGCCGGGGCGAATCTCTACATAGATTATTGTCAACCCCCCGTACTCAGATTGACAAAACTCAAGCTTTTGCCTGCTGTCAGCGCTTCTGGGTGATCTAGGATCTAGGATCAGGGCCATAGGAAGAGAAAAGAAAGGCAGCAAAGCAGACCCAGAGAGAGGACCAAGGGCTAAAATGGTGGAGTTGTATAAGAATCAGAAGCTGGGGAAGGGAAGCCCAAGAGCTGGTGAATTTGAGGGTGGAGGGAGATGCAGAATGAGAAGACCCGAGAGGAATTATGAGTATTGGTTGAACCTGGAGGCCCACATGCACTGTATGATATTAATAGGCCCCACAAGTACTCATTTATCCTAGCCTTTTTATTGATGTTAGGGGATACCTTAATCTGTTCTGCAACTTTCTCTTTGCTGAAATTAGGCTGTCAGTGTCAGAGTCAGGGCTCAGGAAGACTGGAATGCAGGTCAAAGGTCCAGAGGGGAGGGGTGGGTTCAGGATGGGGACATCTGTCTCTCTCACTGCCCAGGTTCTGTGGAACCATTTGGGACTAGTGAAGTACAGGCCGCTTTGGAACAGCCTGGAAATGCTGGTTCAAGCCAGGGGCTCAGGCTGTTTGGAAATTCTGTCAGAAGCATCCAATTTACATGGGTTTTCAGCAGGTCCACTGCTGGCTGGTTTGGATTTGGAACAGTTTTCAGTCTTCAATTGATTGGAAATCTGTTGGGACAGATACAAACTAGGAACAGCAAGTAAAGTTAAGAAGCTCAGGAGAAAATCTTAATCTTGGGTATACACTTGAAACTTCCAGTTCGACTACAGAAAGCAGAGACAGATGACAGACTCTCTCTCTCTCTCTCTCTCTCTCTCTCTCTCTCTCGGAGAGAGAGAGAGACCCTTCCCTCAGGAATGGGTAGTAGGCATTGACAGGAATTCTTATCTGGAGTCCTTTTGACCTTGACAGATATATCCAAGTCATGACTCCCTGAAGCTTACCTGAAAGTTTTTAAGTTTACAAAAGAGATAAAAGTTTTAGATATATTATCATTGCCATTGTTTGTAATCTTTACCAAATCCACATTGTAGAAATAGCAGTAGCGTCACAACTTAGGAAAGAGTTCTTAATATGATGCATAAAAAGCAACCCGAAGTCTTCAGGAGCTAGAAAATCCAAACTGTGTTCATGATAGGTAGCCTGGTGTTTATTACCCTAGTAACTCCAAAGAACCCAAATCAGATTGTTTCAGAGCTAGCAAACCCATTATGAAAACACTGCCTATACACTTTACTGGTCCCATGTGGTTCCACAGAGAACATCAGTGAATCTCAAATGTGCTTAGATGATTAGTCTTCGTTGTCTGAAAATGTGATGGACGCTTTAAACGGGATATCACAGAAGAGCAGATTTGGAGGTCTTCATGGGAAAAACAAAATAGCCTATGAAGAGAAGAAAATGATCACATAGTCACTTTGATAAGGAGCAGAATCATGGTTATCAGAATAATCAAATCTCCAGAGATCTTCCCTGGAGGAGAGCTGACCCCTGAGACCTTAGTTCTAAGTTCACTTCATACAGGTCCCAGGTCAGTGTGACTGTCTTAGATGAGAACATGGATGATTGAAGAATGTTTTATAACAGCATCAGAATTTCTACTGTAAACCTTCCTTCGTAGCTTCCCAAAGGGACCTTGAACAAATAACCAGTGGGGGGAATTAATCAGGGGCGAAAGAGACCCAAGCAAATAATTCAGGGATAATTAGATAAAACCTTCACACCCGTTCCCCCAAAGCATAGAATACTGTCTTCTTTTCGTGACAGTGTTTTAATAGACTGCTCTGTGACTACTTCAAGTATCTTATGGGACTCTTGTCATATTGTTTCCAGTGGCAAAGCATCCCTTGTAGCTCACTACAAGGACAGTTGTCGTTCTGGTAAATTTGTTACTTGGGCTACTCAAAGGGAGTACTTAGCGCCGAAGGCTGAGGCCTGGATTAGTCTCTAGGCTCGTTCACTCATATAACTGGCAACTGGTGCTCAGTGTTGGCAGACACCGTAGCTCGAGCTCTTAGCCAGAACCTATCCATGTCACTGCTAATACAGCCTGAGCTTCCTTGTGGCATGGTGGTTGAACGCCAAACACCACAAGCACTCCAAGGAAGGAAGGCAGAGCCAGACAGAAGCTATATTTCTTACAACAATACCATTCTGCTCATCAAATCAGTCACCAAGTCCCAACGATGTTCAAGGGGCAGGATATGCATACTTAAGGGTGAGTGACAAGGTCAAGAAGAGTCCATGGTGCCAGAAAGGCATTGCTCTCATGTGGAAAAAAGGTTTTCTCAGCATTTTTCTTTTCTGGCTTTTCATCCAGTTCCAAAACATGCAGTTGGAATAGATACACTTCCAAACTGGAAAGCAAGCCCACATTGTCTCCCAGGCGAATGAATCTTTAAGTGACAGAGATTATTACATACCTAATCAGAAACTTCTCCCACTGTAGCACTTATCCAAGATTTATTATCATCCAAGGAAGAAATAAACACTGTCCCTATTTGCCTGCTGCTCCATAAATATTGATTTGACAAATATTTGATTTCTGTTCACTCACTGTATACAGAATACAAGAATCAGTTTATTATTCTGAGATAGGCCAACAACATAGCTTTAGTCTCATATCTCTGGTACAACTCAACTATCTGACTCTCTCATAGTTTATTGTAAAAGGCCTTGGTTCTGACTCAGAGAACCCCATGCTCTCCCTGTGCTGGCAGTACTATGTGCTTCAGTGCTGATGAGCAGAGAGGCGGGAGGTAGTGTTTTAACTGCTACGGAAATTCATGTGCCTACTGACTTGATATTGTCATAAATATTGGCAAGTGTAATAGAAAGCCATAGTTCAAGAATTAAAGAGGAATTATATACTCCCGGGCTGCAAATTAGCCTTCAGGGCCTTTACATGGCTGACTGTTAAAGACCAAAGCTCTGACCTTGATGCACAAGCTCGAGCTGCCTGCTGTGCACTAAACATTTACATCATTAAGCTGTGGACACCTGTCAATATTCCATCAGCAGATGCAGTCCCTGAGGACACAGTGATGAGCTTACCTGAGCAGGAAAGTTGGGAACTCAGCATGCTGATTCCAATGGCAGCTCATGCCTCAGACCATTCCTGTGACCACAGGGCAAGATTTTTGCCAGAAGTTGATCGCAGAGAAAACTTTTCCAGCCTGGTTCCAAAGCGCTCTGTCCAACATCCTGGCACTAGTACAGAATGAATCACTGTAGCCCTACTGTTCTCATCCTGGTTGCAATGGTGCTGGGGGAAAGTGGAACAGATAATTCCCCTAGTGAGCAGAACTAGCAGGATATATATTGTGTTCCACTTTTCCTGGAAGGAGATATCACATGAGAAACAAATGAAGGGCAGTGACTAATGGTTTGACCAGATGGTTAGAGACAAAGGGGCTTAGATAACCCTCCCAGAATTAACTAAGAATTTGAGGTTATTTTTGTCCTAAGCAAATGCTCAGCACGAAGTTCCCAATAAAGATGAGGCTTTCAATAACCAAGGGGACAAGTTGTTCTAAAATGCAGATGCCAGTCAATCTTGGTTTTCTTCCCCAGAATCCCAGCCATGTTTACTCAACATGTTCATTTAAATTGCAGTCATGGCAGCTTAAGGGGATTTTTGAATAGGCTCAACAAATGGACCTCTCTGCACTAATACAAACTTGGCTACCATCGGGACTTAATGCCCGGTTTTATAGCAAGAGCCACCATCTCTGAACCCCAGATAGGTCCCTGTATCCGGAGGAAAGCAGATAGCCTGTTGGCAACAAGCTGATTATTTTGGACCCTTCTCCACAGTGGATTTTTCCTTATTAGAATACAGAGTTATTTTGGATCTGGTTACCCAGGCTCTGCTTTCCAGTCTTTGCCAACAATACCATCTGTTGACTTCCTGAATGTCTAGTCATTACGAAGTTAACCCAAACAATATTACTTCTCGCTAAGAAAGCTTAGTTTATAAAAGAAATAAGGTAATAAGTTGACGTGCATGGAATTCCCTGACATGTAGGTGCCAAAACACCTAGTCGCATAGAATATTGAAATGTATTATTAAAGACTCAGTTACAATGCCAACTACAAGACAATACTCTTGGAAACTAAGAGACTTTCAAATAAAATACAGCCTACATTTTATGATTTATTCTCAGCCAAAATAATAATAATAAAACACTCTATGGTTAAGAAGACAAAAATGAGCACATTTGTTTGATCCAAGATTCTGTTTGACTTAATGTTTATTTAACTGACAAGTTATATCACAAAGCCTTAGACTATGTTATATAAAAGCACTTCATTCAAGCATCCAATCTTTGAATGAAAACATTGTTCCCAAAATAATATGTTTTTATGTACGCAAAAACAGTTTAACTGATGTTATACAGCTTGAGGTGGCAACACTGCCTCCCCAAAGCCATAATGTCAGTCCTGGGACACCTCCTTTCAAATTGTTGGTCAGGATACTCCCAGAGTATCCTGAAAGCAACATGGACTATTTTTTGTTGCCCTCGCTTGCTTCCCAGAAAATTGAAGGCAAGACCCTATTGATGTAGAAGCTTCATACTTTGGATGTAGAGCTTGAAACAGAAGCCAACTGGTCCTCAAAATATTGAAAAAAGCTATGCAAGCTGTCAGCAAGGAAAAAGAATCAACAATTCTACCACCTTAGTTTGCTTTCTATTGCTATGATAAAACACTGACCAAAATCAACTTGAGGACAAAAAGGTTTGCTTCAACTTACAAGTCTCGCATCATAGTCCAACACTGTGCAAAGTCAGAGCAGGAACTCAAGACAGGAATGTAGAGGCAAGACCTGACACAGAGTTTGTAGAAGAATGTTACTTATTTGCTTGTTCTACGCAGTTAACTCAGCTTTTCGGTTTTCTGTTTTTTGTTTTGTTTTGTTTTTATATAACTCAGGTCCATTTGCCCAGGGGTGGTACCACTCAAACAATGGCTCGTGTCTTCCAACATCAATCAGTAATTAACAAATTGCCTCACAGACTTTCCTATAGACCAATATGATGGAGACGTTTTCTCAATTAAGTTTCCTCTTTCCAGATGACTCAGGTTGGTGTCAAATACTCCACAAGGAAGCCTTGAGAAGATTCCATGTGGAGATGTGATAGAGAAGCCTAAATGCCAATGGAGCCTCTAACATGATACAGATTTCTGGAAGGTAGAACTGTAGAAGAAAGCTTCAGAGTAGAGCAGACATAGTAGAGGACCTATGTATGCAACAGGCAGCAGAGATGAAGTGTCTCAAAGAGCCTCATCACTCAGAAAATTTTTAAGCCTAAACTTTAAATCTGCACCTCGTATGTTGCAAAATGCTGATGTATTTCTTTACATATGATAGATACTCAACAAATGATTATGATAGTGGTTTAGGAAAAAATATTTTGATCTAAGACACAATGTTCTTTAGAACATATTAATTACTGCTGTTAATGGGGCTGTTAACTTTTCCAAGGCTGTTATGAATATTTTCTTTTACTTTTAAAGCTGAAACAAGATTATTTATGTCAACCTACAGTTAAAAGGCTTTTCACATTTACAGCACATCTCAGATCTTTTCATGTGATAATCATCTTATGCTCTATATTTTGAAGTCCTTAAAGCAAGTGTCTAAAAAAACAGAGCCATGGTTTTGATATCATTATATTATTATAATGCTATGCAAAACTCTAGAGTCACCATGAAGGGAAATACAAGCAGGCTGAGTCACTGTATCACTCCAATATATAACAATTCTGGTCCTTCAAATGATAAATACTACTCACAAAAGCTCCTGGTCTTGGTAAGTTGGCTTTCTATTTGGTCACAAATACCTGAGACAATTGTTTTATAAGGAGAAAAAGAAGTCAATTTTGGCTCATTGTATTGGAGATTCCACCGTGTGTATGATTTGTTGGTCCTATTCCTTTCAGACCAGCACAGTAAGATGAGAATGCATTGAAGAATAAAGCTTCTCACCTCATAGTCTGATGTGAGATTTCCCTCTGTATGCTGTGATTACCATTGATAAATAAAGGAACTACTTTGGGCCTATTGCAGAGCTATAGGGGAACAGAGCTAGGTGGGGAAAACTAAGCTGAATGCTGGGAGAAAGGAGGCAGAGTCAGAGAGAAGCCATGTAGCCCTGCAGGAGACAGACACCAGAACTTTAGCCAATAAACCATAGCCACATGGCGATACACAGATTGATATAAATGGGTTAAATTAATATGTGAGAGTTAAGTAATCAGAAGCTAGAGCTAATGGGCCAGGCAGTGACTTAATTAACACAGTTTCTTTGTGATTATTTGGGGGCTCAGCAGCCAGGAACCAAGAAGCGGTTCAGGAGGGTGGAAGAGCACTAAAGAGGAGAGTTGTGTCCCATTAAACACTTGAGACTGACACCTGGAAAAGATCTCCCTTCAGGCTCCATCTCCTTATGACCCCATCATCACCTGTCAACAGCATTTCCCAGGGGACCAACCTCTAAGACAGTCCTTTCAGGAAACTACACCACCAGCCTAAGTCTTTTGGCAATCTTTGTAGAATCTATTATTATCTGACTGCTACACAAGAAAACATTTCTATTGTCTAAAAAAAATATTAAGACAAGAAAAATAATTTGCTCGGATTTTCCTCACAGGACCACAGCACTTGAGAGTGTGAGAGCAGACCACTTTCATTATATGGAGCTTTTGTCTTTAAAGAAAGTTTTCTGAAAATGACTTAAGAAGTGTGATTCGAGCAGAGACTAACTAACAGAGGAGGTAAAGAATCTGTGCTTTCAAAGGCTAAATGTTCTTCACCGAGTGTATATTTTATCACCCTTTGTTGTCAAAGTCCTCTCGTTTGATCTTCCCAATATTCTGAAATGTGGCTGGACGAAGCTCTCCCTAATCATCCTCCAATCTCAGCACATCAGCCGAAACATCTTGGTATCCCCCATTAGAGAGACGGATGGTGGAAGGTGAGAATCTGTAGCTCATCAGTGAAGGGTCATGTTCACTCCCATGGTGATGGATGAATGCTATTTCTTTGTTAGCAGCAATCCTCCTTTATTGTCATGCAAGTCTTGCTGTGAAGACTAACCTTTTTATTTCTAGTTTGCTCAAGTAAAATGACACATCCATTCCACCCAGGATAGATGGCTGCAGGAACTATTCTATGCCCCCCAAAATTGTGTTTCTGTGTGTCACTTCGAGATGAGTTTAAAGGTGAGTCTTCTTGGAAATCTAGAAAACATTTTCAGTCTCTACTCTGTTACAGAACTGTATTTGAGCTGTGTGACCTCAAGAAAATTAAATGATTTTATAAAGATCATTTAGGAATGGTTGCTTCTTTGCCTTCTTGCTATAAAGGCTTTCAAGAATATAAGGCAAAGCATGTGCAGCACATGTAACGATCTAAATAGCGTAATAAAAGGTGAAAATCTACTCAATCATAGGTTGACATATGGCATTTCAGGTTTAACAACAACAAAAGAGAATGTTCTCAGAAAAGAGTCACCTGTGTCTGGCCTAAAGCTGTGGAGATCCTCTGCTCTCTCTTTGATATTAGCTCTTCTCAATACATTGAAAAAAAAGCAATTAGGAAACCTCTTAATTTTTTAACTGATAAATATTTTTATAAAAAATATTTTAATCATGATTTCCTCTACCCCAAATCCTCTCCAGATCTCTCCCCACCTCATTTAAGGTTAGGTCACACACCCAACAGTAGATGGCAAACATTTCAATTATCTTTTTCATAGAAATTAAAGCTCAAGTACTCAAGAAGAAAGTCTACAACCTAAAGGCTACTTGTTGACTTGTTTTTCTGTCTCCTCATTATCCCAGGACATGCTGAAAGAGTTTTCCCTGAGAAGCCCATTCCTACACAGAACTTCACAGGAGAAATGTCCTTCTCCTCCTCATCCATTAATAAGGTTCAGAGCAGAAGCCACTTCAATGCTGATGATTGAAGACACCACACCAAATCCCAGATCACTCTTCTAAAGTGTACTCCTTGTAAGCTGTCCAGTCACCAAGGAAATAGATATAAGCAAATGTGTAGATAGAGAAAAGATTTGCAGATAGCATGAAACCTTTCTCAAGGAGAAAATGATCACATCAAGCTTATGGAGGCACTTATGACCACATATGAAACTAGAGCAGATTAATAATGCCTATAAAGAAAATAATTATACATAGAACTTAACTATCAACCAAGAGATGAGTTTAGAGTGAACAATCTTTCTTCCATGATCCTTCATTATTCTTTTCTTTGGATTGTTCTTGATTTTTGCATATCTATATGCTAGAATATGCATATATAAATCCGTATATATCCATATGAATATATTAAATGTATGTATGATCTAGTGATGAAAGAATTACAAAGCTTATTTATACAAATTATACTTTATAAATTTATGTGCAGACATTTCACAAAAACACAAGTATTATAAAATGGATATAAAAATAAAAATAATGTGGTGTAAACTTCACATATGTTGCTTCATTCAGACACCAAGACACCATCAATAGATGTTTCATGAATAGGGATGAAGGGTCTATCTATAAGTCATGGGGTTAAGAAGAAGGTAAGAAAGGAAGGGAGGAGCTTGCTTGAGGTTGGGGAATATACTGAACCAAAACTAAAGCTGAATATGTGTAGTTAAGAAAGCAAAAAAAAGTATTTTACTTAGAGACATGACGAGACTAGATATAATATATTTAAAATGCCAAGGGTATAAAGGTAGTTGGCTACTCAATATATAAAATTTTTAACATCAACACAAGCAAGAACTGGTAACCAGTTTAAACCTGTTCACTGAGGCAACAGCTCAATGCACTAGCAACTTGTTCAAAATCTAGATAAGTGATTTTTACAAAATTAATTCTGTGTACAAAACAATAATAGATTTTGTCTTTTTCTGAGTAAATTGGGTGCATGGGAGTCTTGGGAGAGGGTAGAAGGCAAGAGGGGAAGAAGGAAGGGAAGCAGAGAAAAATGTATAGTGCAATAAAAAACAATTTAAAAAGAATAGATTTAGAAAGGATATGTTTTTATGACAATTTTTTTCTCTTACCCATTTTCATTTTAAAACTTAATTTATAAGACATGTACTATAATAATACAGGTACACAAGTTCATTCTTCACAAGTTAATGGACACAAAGTAGGTAGCAATAGAACTCAAGGAAGAATCTACTACTATTTTCCTACTAAGTGGCCATAGATTAGTGTGCCTCTTAACCCTATTGGAGAACCTTCTCTTTGCAGTCGATGGTCGTTAGCCCAGAGACCCTCAGCATACAAAAGAATAAGAGACTGTGGAGTGCTCAGCCCTAAATAGGTGGTGTGTATCACAGCCTTCCCCTCAAGGGGAAGATTTTCATAGAAGATGGAAAGAAAAGGCTGTAAGAGCCAGGGTGTTAGATGACTACAAGGATGCAACAGGGCAGATGCACATCAGAACTGACAGCTCTTGTGACAACATGTAGAAGACCTGCACAAGCTGAAGCCAGGCGAAACCCCAGACTAGACAGAGGAAAGTGAGGTGAAGTCACACCTCTAACTGAGAACATGGAGAACATGTTGGCATTTGATAGAGGCTGAGAGAGTGAAATTCAGGTTTTTTTTAACAGTGAAAATCTGGTGAGCAGCGTACTGCAGGTCAGTACTCACAAGAGCAATTGGCCAAGACAAACTGAGATTAATGAGGAGTGAAGGGAAGAAAACTCAGCGTTGGGTGGGGGGACAGTGATGGTGGAGAGAATAGGGGGCTTGGTGGGGGGGTGAATATTACCGAAATACATTCTATGAAACCCTCGATAGAAATACTGTTTAAAATAATGATGAAATAATGATCACTCGATAAAAAAATACAGTGATTTTAATTAATTTTCCTAAAGCATCAAGAACACTATAGAAGTAAGCAGAAGCATGAATGAGAAATTGGGTAGAAAGAACTAGCAAAGCAACAAAGACAGAGAGTCTACCCACCTACCTAACATCAGCTACAGAACAATTTTCACAGAAAATATCAACAATCTAAGGTATCTTTTTAGAAATGAAATATTTAAGTTAATGTGGTTAAAGCATAGAAACATAAAAATGCCAGGTTTTGCAGACAAAATTCTGGTTAATGACAATAATTCTAACGATAGTTCATCATCCTTTAGACTTTATTCCACACACTCTTCTGTGCACATCAAATGGCGATCTCTTAATTTTTTTTCTAGGGATAAAATTGTAAGAAGGATACCAGGGCTGTAGAAAAGCTTAAGTAACTGAGAAGGACAAAGACAGGACACCCTGGCTTCTGACCTAGGAAGGAAAGCTTCACAACCTCAATGACTACAGAAGATGGTTTCCTGTGGTAATTATACAGACAACCATGGTTTCTTCTTTCTTTCTAGTAAGACATGCCAAGTGTTCATGACCTTCAACCTCTGTCAAACAATGCAGTTTTTTAAACACTTGCAAAGAAGAAGAAGAAGAAGAAGAAGAAGAAGAAGAAGAAGAAGAAAGAAAGAAGTAGAAGAAAGAAGAAGAAAGTGGGAAAAGCAGCACTTCTCTAATGATGAACGGTGAGGGAGACACCCTCACCACCTGTGCCTGCTGCTCCCACATTCCTCCGCCCTGTTGTCTCTCTAGCTCTTCCTCCCAGCCCAAACTCAACTAAGAGGAATGAGGAAGTCATGAAAGAAGATAGGGTAAATAAAGGCTATGGGATGTCTGTAACCAGCATATACCACATGCGTGTATTAATTGCAAAAGAATAAATGAATTTAAAAGTTCTTAAAGTTCAAAGAAGGAATTGTGTTTCTAGGAATGAAATGAATAAGTAATTAGAGACAGGCATCAGTAGTTGACTTTGATATTTTCATCCTGCAAGGAGCCACACAAATTTTCATCCAACCAAGAAAACACACAAATACTCTCCGGAGAATTGTTTTAACACTTTTTTACGTTACACAGAGAGAATGTAGATGTTCAACACAATGTGGTGGGTCAGTCTCTTGCCTCACCCTCTTCTCAGTACAAGTATTTTATCAGTGTAGAAAGGGAATACAAGGAGAACTCTTGTTTGTCGTGGGATGAGGGAGCTAAGAAAATTGGCCCTGTTTTTACAATGTTCTATGTCTTTTGAGAGCAAACAGATCATGTGCCTATTAATACAGGAAAGGTTTCACAGTAGAACCTGAGACACAAACGCTAGCTACAAGATACTTTAAATTGTTTCAAAAAATCAGTGAGTAAAGGACAATAAAGGTAAATTTTGGGCCCAGGTCTGACTCTACACCTCCTGCGCTAAGGCTCAGGCAACATCCTGGAAGAGGGAACAGAAAGAGCATAAGAGACTGAGGACCCAGAAGCCCGTTGTAGGGACTCCACCCATAAATGAAGAAATATAGGCAACCAAAGACCACTGAGAGAGGGAAAATTAGTCTTCCTCAGTAATGAGACACCTGATTGGTTGCGTGGCTGCAGTTGCCACGTGATAGATAACGTAACACAAAGTAAAATTTCTCAGCATCTCCCCTTCTAAATATATCACATATTTGTATCAGATTCTCCAATGGGCAGATCTTTACAAAGTTCTTCATGATAGGCAAAAGCACATCCTTTCACATATATATTTTTTTCACTCTGGGTCCCTTTTGATTAATGTGAAAATTTCAACCATTTCTCTTAGTCTCCACCCCAACCAGGTAGTGAAAATTGCTAGCTCAGAGCAGTGGCCAGAGAGACTGCACTACAATTATTGCTATTACAGTTAAGCTGTAAGAACTACACCTGGGCTCACTGATGGGATGTTGCTAGGTGATTTATGACAGACGTATTTTTCCCTCCACATCAACCTTCATAAAACAACATAACGGCCATTTCATTTCCAAAGAACATGAGTGATGATTTTACTGCTTCTGTAAAACTCGTATTAGACAACCTGAGTCGTGTTAGTTTTTTAAGCCGCAAATGATAACTAAGTGAACCGACTAAAAACAGACAGGTCAATCATCATATCTTTAACATTATTGTGATGAATACCCTAAAACGTCAGTACATCGAGAAGGGTGTAAAAAACAACACAAACTCAATGCAACAAATATTAGTGATCTCCTAATTAGAAAGTGTACCTCTGAGGCATTTAAAGTGAAATTTAAATAAAGAGGAGCATTTAACCAAGAAGATACAAGCAATAAGAACAATCCACCCAAAGTACCATTTCAACAGAAACCCAAAGAAAGGAATTTGGCACACTGGAAAACACTGTGCACAGATCAAAGACAATGTAAGCAGGATACAGCATTAACTCTGCTGTGCTGGAGCTGTGGGGATTCCACCCCTAAGGCCAATCAGAACCCACTGGAGAATATTGCCAATGGGACAAAAGCAAGTAACCATTCTGTGAATGAAACAATTCTCTCATCGCGACAAGAAAATTTGTGGTGTTAAAATCAAAACCTGGGACAGAGGGCAGGTAAGTCTACATGTGAGAGAGTATTCAGCAAGCAATTGCAAAAACCCAAGCAAAAAGTTAAAGTCTGAGATTACCTTTGACTCGGGGAAAGGGAGGTAACGCAGAGATGCGTAGATCTGAAACTCTTTCACAAGCAGAATTGCCATGAATTGTATAGGACAAACACTGAGAAGTGGCTTTTCATATAGTTGCTCTGTGGATTTTATTCTGACCATTATTCTTTTCATAGTCTCATATTCTTTTTACGTTCTCTGCCTGTAGCAAACAGTACTAATAAGGATGTGTGATGTGGTTTACATACTACAAAGGCCGTAATTGCAGATACACAGCAAATAATCCTTCAGGGTATGCACTGAAAAGGACTCAATGCTGTGACAATATCATAAATTTCTATTTCACCCTTTTCTTCTTATTCTTTGATGGCTTTGCAAATTCGCCAGCACTTAGGTTTAGCTTGTTCAGTCATTCATTCAGCACCTATTTACGAGGTACTTACACGCTGCCAATCACTATGAAAGGGACTTGGAAAGAGAGTGATCATGCCTAGCCATAACTCCAGAGCATGTCCATGTTCTAGTGTAGGGATGAAGTAGATAAATGCATAGCATAGTTTTAGGCTATCGACATGGTAGATGGAAACTAATTTTTCTATTCATTAAGTAAATAAGAAAGAAGTAAAATTTAAATAGAACCAGGAAGCTCAAACAAAGTAGACTCAAATGCCTTTTTCTTTTTTATTCTCATCTCCCAAAATAAACCTTCCACCCTGACTCTGAAATATGCATTTTGCTGACAGTTCTACAGCACTTACCTGGCTACATTCATGTGGTTAAACGTGTATCTCTTTTCAGGCTGGAGTTGTCAAATTTGAAAATATTGGTGTACACACAAGGATGGCTCTTACGTTTCAATGTTAAAAATCACAACTACACCTCATTTGCTCTCTAAGGCTTGAAGTATGAGCATTACTTAATATTAACGAGAAATATCCATCACAAACCATATTTCACAATGGCAACCATGATTTACAATGAATTTTCAAAGCATAGTCTCTTGAGACTGTCAAATCTAATGATCCAGTCCCCTGAGAATTTTAGAAAGAGACATGTCTAGAGTGGACAGATGTAATTGTACGCAAATGAGACATTACCTGCCAGTCACAGGGGACAAGGAACATCACGAGTTCTGAGGTTAAGAAATAGTAGGGATTAACTTGTTGAGAACTCCGAGAAGTACATAACAAACATCAGAAAAGATGTCACAGCCTTGTTAAGCTTTGAATGATCTGGGAGTTTCTGATAAAGCTCATGGTTGAAGAAGCCACAGATATTCTGTCTGTCTTCTCTTTTACACTGTATGATTGAAGCCTAACTACAAATTAATACTGGATATTTTATAAAGGGAAGAACAAATGTGTTCACTTAATATTCATGACCCAGTTTGTAATGCATCTTAAAAATTAATAGTATGCACAGCACTGGACTTTTAATGAAAAGCTTTGAACATTTCTTATGATGCGCTTGAGTTTATTTTGTAGAGTGGAAGTAATTCAGCAAGTATAGTGTGATTAGCTCTTAGCTGCACAGGGCACTCACAAATTCCCAAACTGGAGGAATTATGATATGGGGGGTAAGCTATTTCAAACCTCAATAACTTTGTTCCCTTTGGGTTACAGAAGGAATACGGTTTATTGATTTCCCTCAAAACATCTAGTGCCTTTCAATGAGGCAAAAGCTTCAAGTCTCTTCGTTCAGTAATTTCAACAGTGCCCTCAAACTCTAAACAAAGTGTTTTTTTTCTTTCCTACACAGATTGGTGAATATGAAGCAATACATATTATAATGAGTATCAGGTTCCCTATGACAGCAGAAAGAAATGTAATTATAAATAAAAATCATCTCCAAAGCAATAGCAATACCTCTCCCAGCGAGCTAGGAAACTGCTTCTACAGCATATTATATATATAACATATTCAAATAAACAGGGTATTCTATGTTTAAGTGGAAGCCTTTGTGCATTATACGAGTGATCACCATAATAATCTTACTAATTAAAATGCAAACAAGTCAAAATATTAGACGATATATTACATGTGTTAAAACAATAGAATAAATAGTTTTAGACTGTAAAGAAATATAGGATTTTTAAATTTAGGTTTCTAAAGTGCTCCTTAAACTAATAAATAATAACTTATTATGGATAAGTATATGTCTTATGTACCTTTAAATATAGTCTACAAAGGGAGACTGACAGGACCATGGGTGTTTTTGTTTTTCTTTCATACTTTTTTGAAATACTGAATGGAAGGTTATTTTCCTCAAATGTACAGCCTTTAAGATACTGCTGTGGCTTGTGTTTGCAATGTGCCCCCACAGGCTCATGTTTTAAACATTTGTTCTACAGAAACTAGTAAGATTTGGGGCAACTGTAGGACATTTGGGAGGTGGAGATCAGCTGACAGAGGATCAACAAGGGTGAGTCTTTCAGGATGACCCAGAGTTGTTGGTCTCAGTACCCTCCTTGCTTTCTGGACCACAACGGATGCTAAGAGCCTCTCTGCTGAGAGGTAAGCCAAGCTTGCCACACGACAAAGGTAGACTCAAACCTCAGAGATGGTGAGCCAGGATAAGTGCTTCTTCCTGCTTCTGCCAGGGCACGATCACAGCAAAGAGAAAAGTAATTTATATATTACATCAATATATTGCAATATATTGCATCAATATTCCTTACACTGTTCCCTTCACTAGTAAAGCTTTTATCCTTCTATTTTTGGTTTTCCTTTGTTTTGACTAATCTTTTTTCTAATTAATGTATTTATATTTTTTAAAGAAAACCATCTTTTCTCATTTAATAGACCCATCCCAGTTCTCACTTCCTCCTCTCCCTCCCCCCTCCCCCCCAACCCTCACCTCACCACTTCTCAGAGAGGGTAAGGCCTCCCCTGGGAATTCAACCAAGTCTAGCACATTGTTTTGATGCAGGACCAAGGCCCTCCCCACTATATCTAGGCTCAATAAGGTATCTCTCCAAAGAGAATGGGTTCCAAAAAGCCAGTGTAAGCACTAAGGATAAATCCTGGCCTCACTGCCAGTAGCCCCACAGTCAGAGGGCCTAGTTTAGTCGTATGCTAGTTTCCCCTCTGTCAGACAGATGTCAGTGAGCTTCCACTAGCTCAGATAAACTATTTCAGTGGGGAATCCCCATCATGGTCTTGACCCCTTTGCTCATTTTATCACTCCTCCATTTTTGGGGAGCTCATCCCAGTGCTCTGCTGCGGATCCCTTCGTCTGCCTCCCTCCATGTTTGGATGAAGGTTCTACGATGACAATTAAGGTAGTCATCAGTCTAAGTACAGGTCAAGGCCAGTTCAGATCCCCTCTCCACAACTGCTTAGGGTCTTAGCTGGGATTCTCCTTGTGAATTCCTGGCAGTTTCCCTAGTGCCAGGTTACCTGCTAGCTCCATAATGCTCTCTCAACGAAGAAATCTCTTTTGCTTCCTCTCCCCCTCTGTCCTTCCCCATCTCAAGCTTTTTTCTTTATAAATGATGCAGACATATTCTCACTTCTACACAAATTTACAAAAAGTCTGGATTGGTTTTCATTTTCATTATAGAATTTTCTCTTTATTTATAAAATTGTTTAAAATATGGAACTAATATCAACATGCTAATGTTTGCCTTATATCTGCTTTATGCCAACCAAATAACGATTATTTTTAATTATCCCTGAGGCAGTGACGGCTCATGACTTTAATCCTAGCACTAGAGGAAGTCTGGCACAGCCATATTTGATGGGAATGGCAAAAGTCATAAGACCAGCACAGCTGTTTGACAAAGACCCAGCAAAGCTAAGCCACATGATGATCACTGGGGCACTTTTGGTTTTCATCTCAACTTCTTCCATATTTGAATGACTTTTAATATCTCTACAATTTGGGGATATTGGATTGATGGAAAATATCTTATGAATCATTTATGCCTTCTCCCAAGAGTACTACTTCAAAGCTTCCCCAGGAAAATCCTAAATATCACCTCTGCCGCTTTTAAGGAGATATCCTTATATACTTGAAGATCTTAAACTTTGGAGATTGTGACACACTCTTGGAGGAGGCTGCTTGTTGGTTCCCAGCCTCCTGGCCAGCTTAGACTCAAAATAATCTCACAGAAACTGTATTAATTAAATCACTGCTTGGTCCATTAGCTATATCTTCTTATTGGCTAACTCTTACATATTAATTAAATCCATTTCTATTAATCTGTGTATTGCCATGAGGCTGTGGCTTACCAGCAAAAGTTCCAGCATCTGTCTCTAGCAGGGCTACATGGTGTCTCTCTGACGCTGCCCTTCTTTCTCCCAGCATTCAGTCCAGTCCTCCTTGCCTAGCTATGTTCTGCCTCACCCTGCTTTGCTATAGACTCAAAGCAATTTCTTTATTCATTAAAGGTAATCACAGCATACAGAGGGAAATCCCACATCAACACACATGAAGAAGGTCTCTTTATAAAACTATGAGACATTCTTGAAACATCTGTTCCTGTACTTATTCAGATAATCAAAACGAAGTAAACTTTAAAAGGTCATTAAGAGTCAGCGGGCTAGAGGAGTTGACCACAGTTCATTCAGATCGCAAGCCTCTTTCCACTATACACTCAGGCGATTACGTGGCACATACAGCAACAATGTTAGATTAGCTGAGATTACCTCTGCCCTACACAGAGACTTACACTGATGAGCAAAGTCGGGAATGGAAAGATGATAAAAGAATGTGATGTCAGGGCCTCCCTTTCTTAGAAAAGTTAGCACATGCACAGCCACTGTGGTGTCAAGTGACCAAGGAACAACAGAATTCCAGGATTAGACATATGGACAAATTCTATAAAGATATACAATGTATTATGCCAGACTTTAAATAATAACTGTGGCAGCTTTGGCCTCAGGATTATTTTTGGGCACTCTGACCAATTCTAGTTATCTCTCCCAGTACTGTCTCCCACCCAGCCCCATACCTGATCCTTCTTGTTTCTGTCCCCACCCATCCCCAGTCCCTTCTCAGGGAGATCATTTTGTCTTCCTTGACCCCTCCTTATTTCTTAGCTTCTCTGAGTCTGTGTAACGCAGCATGATTTTCCTGTATTAAACAGCTAATGTTCACTTATGAGTGAGTACATGCCATGTTTGTCTTTCTGGGTCTGAGTTACCTTTCTCGGGATAATGTTTCTCTAGTTCCATCCATTTGCCTGCAAATTTCAAGATGTCTTTGTTTTTAACACCTGAGTAATACTCCACTGTGTGAATGTATACATTTTCTTTATCCATTCTTCAGTTGAGGGGAATATAGGTTGTTTCCAGTTTGTGACTATTACAAATAAAGCTTCTATGAGCATAATTGAGTAAGTGTCCTTGTGGTGGGATGGAGTGTCTTTTGGGTATGTGCTCAAGATGTATAGCCAGGTCTTGAGATAGACTGATTCCCAGTTTTCTGAAGAACCGCCATATTTATTTCCATAGTAGCTGCGCATTCCTAGAGACAAAAACAGCAGTCACAGATCTTAAATGGGTCTGAGCTAGATCCTCTGCATAGATGTTATGACTGTGTAGGTGGGCATTCTTGTGGAACTCCTCACAGTGGGAGTGGGGTTGTCTCTGACTCTTGCCTGCTCTTGGGATCCTTTTCATCTTACTGGGTGGCCTTGTTCTGCTTTGATATGAGGGCTTGTGCCTAGTCTTATTGTAACTTGTTATGCCATGTTCAGTTGATATCCCTGGG
>LOEQ01001468.1:232962-244714 GCA_001685075.1 Bramus lutescens | reverse complement strand
AGGAGAAACGCATCTGGGGTGGAGGGAAGGTGGGGAGGAGGATGAGAAAGAGTGGAGGATGGGGAACCTGTGGCTGGGATGTAATATATGAGAGAATACAAGAAAAATACTTGATTGTATTTATATAAAATTGAGAAAGGGTTTATAAGTTAGGATAGTAGTTAACTTAGGAAGAAGTAGGGTTTGGGAAGAGGCTAAAGTGGTCTTTTAGGGTGAGGGAAAAGTTTTTTCTTTGTCAGTTTTGCGGCTAAAACATATACTCTCCTTAATTCATTAAAAATGCATTCTGTTTTATATGTCATTATTACATCACATAAAAATATCCCTGTTTAGATGTTTGATTTTATTTAAACAACAGTAATAATTTTTTAAGCATAACTACCATAACAGAAAGAAATTTAAAACAATTTTTTTCAACTGGCTTTGAGTACTGAAAGAACAGGAAAAAGATCTACGATAATTCCAGTTTTGAGCCTAATGAATATAAAGAGAGCACAGAAGTGCAAGGAATGCAATGCCATAGATGATCTCATTTTAGATTTGAATACTTAAACAAAATATAATATACGTGAAGTGCTTTACTGTGACTATGTAACTAAATCAATGCCTTTTCATCATCACACACCACTCACGAGCAAAGGGCATAGGAGTCACAATAGAAAACGCATGACTCTACCCCCAAAGTATGTAAAGATAGAGTTTTCTAAAAAAGAAATTAATAAAAGGTTGGCCTTTCACCTCCAACTCTATTCAGTATGAAAAGAAAAATCTGTATCAGATTTTTACTTATCTTGTCAAAGCTTCCAATTCAGTTAGTATCTGAAGCACAAGAAAATAATGTCACTGAAAACAATGTAACCAGTATCTTAATCCAAAGAGGAGTCTGTTTGCCAAAAGAAGTGCTATATTTTGAAAAAGATTTCAAATGCCAGCCAACATAATCAAGGCATGATAAATGCAATATGGAACTGTCATAGCAAATTTATACAGCAAACATGCGTTAACTATACATAGTGAAAAGCAGAAAGGAAAGTAAGATATATCGTAACATAGTAAAACAAACAAATGTGGACATAATGAAAACACTGATGCATAATATTTGGGGAGACAGATACATTTGGCCTGATTTAAACATTCAACAGTGGGGGCTGAAGAAATAGTCAGTAGTTAGAGCTGTTGTTGATCTTTCAGAGGTCCCAGGTTCAGTCTCCCCCAGCATTCACATTGATGGCTAACAGCCATCTGTAACCACAACTCCAAGAAATCCAACAGGAATGCACATGGTGCATCTACATCCATGTGAGCAGAACATTCATGCACAGAAAGCAAAAACATGAAGCAGTATACACAGGTAGGGAAATATCACCTGCTACCTCCATCAATATGGACAACTTCATGGTTTTACGTATCAACTAGAAATACGTTTAGGACTAGCTAGATAGCTCAGCAGGTGAAAGCACTCAACTTGCAAACTAGACAACTGGAGGTCAATACTCAGGCTCCAAGGTGGAAGGAGAGAACGGGCAATTGAAAGTTGTCCTCTGATCTCTACATGCATACTGTGGTACATGCATATGTGTGTGTGCACGCTCACACACACACACACATTTAATACATACACACAGACACATATACAAAATTAATTAAAATAAATTTAAATTCTAAAACATAAAAAGAATGCAACTCACTATAGCTTTTTGATTGGACAGACGTTATACAGATTTTCCTTTCTTTAACCCAATCTTAACTTATATCATAATGATTTTAATAAACAAATTTCTACAGTTTTGATATATACTACTAAATATTGTCAAGGAGGCCTGGGAAGTGGAACAGAGAAAGGAAGACCTTGAGAGCATTGCTCTGAACAAAATACCTAGTGGAAGAGCACTGATCAGTGTGGCTAAGTGGGTGGGAATGTGTCCATTATGTAGTTATATCAATAATAAAACAAAGTCTGAAAACATTATGAACCTAATTATACATTGTCCTTGGTTTCAAATTATGATCACTGAACAGATTTTTTTTTTAATCTGACAACTTAAGAGACAGAATGCAGTGGTGTTTTTCCTGATGTACCCACTTGGCTAGGCTCAACTGTACTTCCTGAATTGTTGCTCTGTTTTCTGTTAAAGTGGGTTGAACACAAGAAAGTCTAATAGGTGATTTGGAGGATTAAAGCTGTGTTCATTTTGCTGTACAATTTTTACTCTTCTGACTCATGGTGTTGGCAGGAAAAAGTAACCAGGTCTGTAGATGCTCCATCTCACTGCATTTTTTTTCCAGAAGCCCCAGCTCATGTGCCAGGGCTGTGTGTTTATCAGTATCACCATGGGCTGTGGACTCTTTATAGACAGCTATACCATCAACCCAGAAACTTACACCCTTATGGTGCAGTTCCGATGATCCGTATTCTTTCAATATTCTTATTTATCTTCTTTTCTACATATTTGTCTTGTGGACCCTAAGATCCACTATGAGAGCATATATGAATACACTATCAAAACAGAGCCACTAAATCAGAATTCTCAATTGCACGGAATATAATTCCATATGGCTATGTGCCTGCACCTTGGTGGTTCTGCTCTTCTTATTGAACATTTACTAATGCATGCCCTATTCAAATCTACTAGCTCAAGTAGCCAGTGCCATATTCAATACATTCAGCTGAGTTAGTTAGCATCTACTATGTGTCAAATAAAATGCTGAAAACTGGACATAGATATAGAAGATAACAAGACAGCTGTCACTTTTCTCAGAGAATATGAATAAAACTGGGTAAGCAGAAATGAATTAAAATATGGATAAGTTAACAAGAAATGAGTCGGTCTACTAGCTTCCTCCTCCACTTTAACAAACTCAGTATATAAAGGAATACAAATGTGCTATCCTGTAGTCTTGAGGTCAGAAATCTGGAAGGACTACTTGCTAAAGTCTAAGCATTGGCTGAGCTGTTTCCTTTCAGGGAGGCTAGGGGACAGTTCCACTGACTTAGGGCTGATTGCATTCCTTGAGTCGTTTTCCTTCCCTCTTCTCCTTCAAAGAGCATAATTCCAGCCTCAACTTCCATCAAGTGTCTCCTTAATGCTAATCCTTATAACTACTGAGCCTACTAGAAAAATCTATAATAACCTCCTCACCTTATAATTCTTAACCTCACCTGAAAAAAATCCCCCTTACTATATAAAGTAATGACTTTCTGGGGTTAAGAGTGGCTATTGCAGGGATGGATACAGTCCAGATTATCATAAATGATAATTTATGTTTTGAAAAACAACAAATAAGAAGAGACATAACCTTTTAATATAATATTGGTGGATATAAACTCATAGTCTCTTTTTATCAGAATAATTGGTTCTAAAGGAAGAACTAAGCCCTTAAGGACAAAGCAAGACACTGTACATCAACCATACCATGTCGGAGAGCTATGCAGTAGAAACAGACCCAAGGAGATATCCTAATTATGTGTTATATAGGTCATATGCTCAACACCATGGTTTGAAATGAGATATAAAAGGAAATCAGAGATATGTAAGGTTGGGAGAGGGATAAGGCAGGGGTGTACATGATACGCTGCTGTCAAAGATCACTTTGTCTAAAAAGTAAACTTAAATCTTTATTCTTTTATCCTGTTTGGTGAATACTCAACTTAAAAAAATCAGATACTGAAAGGGCTGTGAGGAACCCAATCAGTGGGATCTGCAAACCAGCAGCACTAACCTCACTCACTAAAAATGGAAACTCTAGGGCCAAACACCAACCTGACTAAATAGGAATCAGTACTCAACAGTCGCCAGATGGTTCATAGGCACAAGTTTATAAAATGTGACTTTAGAAAACAGTACAGTGGTCTAAAAAAGGAAAGTCACTGAATTGGCCTAGAACAGAGGCTATAGGAATTATGAGAAGTTATTGTATGAAGGATATGTTTTAAATGTAGAAACAGACAAGAATTATATGGTATTTGTTGTGAAAGTGAAGACTGGAGAAAGAAAATCTACTGAGATAACACAAAAGTTTTTATCTATATAGTTAGACAATGGTGGTACTCTAATGGGACAGAAAACATTAAGTATCCCCAGGGGCTTGTTACTCAATCTGATAGACCTGAGATGCCTACTAGTTCCTTAAGTGACTATGTAAACCATTCAAATCACTACATTGGTATTGGGGCCATCCACATGGCATACAGAACCCCGGAAAGATCCCAAAATCTCAAGTAACTCATGACAGTTAACAATTCACAGTTAATAAGTTTTTGTTGAGACAAATGTCAAACAAGCAGAGTATTTCTTGAGTCTTCTTCTAAAACAAAACAATAACAAAAACAACAAAGGAAAACAACAGTACCCAGTCTAATACACAACTAACTGTCTTGACCTAAGTACATTCCAAGTATTCCTTGTTGCATATGCCATCTAGAAAAGGTGGCATCATAGCCAGGAATATACAGTCCTCCCATTTCAACCTTGAAATCATAATGTCAAGATCAGACTAAGCTGCAATATAAAATCTTGTATCCAGTTGTAGCCCCTAAGCACATACAAAGGTAACTAGTTTTATCATGCAGATAATTCATAATTTGTTTTCTTGCATCTGAACATTTGGAGTCTAAGGGTAACAAAATTCAGAAATGAAGTTGGAACTAAGAATATAAATCTGGAAAACATGAAAGTTCAGTTAATAGTGAAAGCTTCAAGATACAAGAAATCCTCAATTTGTAAGAGATCATAAACAAAGACTTAAATATTATCCCAGAAGTATAGTACCATGTAGAAGCAAGATACCGGCAGGAGAGAGTGAATAGAGTCTGAGACAAAGAAGCCAATTATTGACAGAGGTTTCTGTCCCACCTGATCCTGCAGCCATTCAGTTCCAAAGAAATACACCAAGGTCTACATTAATTTTAAACTGATTGGCCCAGCAGCTCAGGCTTCTTACTAATTAATTCTTATAACTTATATCAGCTGATAATTCTTGTCTGTGTTAGCCACATGCTTTGGTACCTTTTTCAATGAGGCAGTCACATCTTGTTTGCTTTGTGTCTGGCTTCCTCTCTGTGGGTGACGACTGCAGACTGAAACTTCCCTCTTCCCAGAATTCTTGTTGATCCACCTATACTTCCTGTCTGGTCATCCCAACTATACTTCCTGCCTGGCTACTGGCCAATCAGCATTTATTTAAAATACAAGTGACAGAGTACAGACCATTGTCCCACAACAGCCAGTGAGGTGATTTTGTTGCCAGGAAGGCCAGTGAAATTAAAATTCCAAAAAGGAAGAAATGTTCTAGTAATGTCAAATGCTGATGTTATACTTTCCCCACCAACCTCATATGTTCATTTTATTTTTATAATCCACTTAAGTGTTACAAGTATTTGCAGGGATGGAGGGATACCTACTGGAATCTGCAAAGCCTCGTGAGGCCATATCCCTGTAGAAACCTGACATTCCTTCCAATGTCCATAAATTGCTAATAGCTCCTCAACCAGGTATCGCACTTCATGGCATCCTCCCTAATTCATGTAGGAATTTGTTTGGCTCAATCTTGCGTCACTGTGGTGATTGTTGTCACAGCTGTTGTGAGTTGATGTGTGCAACTCTTTTGTCATTCCCAGAAAACTCCGTTTTGCTGCATTAGTTCACTACCTCTGATTCTTACAGTCTTTCTGCCCCTTTCTTCCACAATGGCCACTGAACCTTAGAATAAGGGATATGATATCAGTGGGCATGTATTAGGAAATAAAATAAAATATAAAACTAATTATATAGAATATTGAATTTGTATATCAAGTCAACAAGAATAAGAAATATTTTCTGCTCTCGTATTTGCTGAATATGAATCCTGTAAGTATAAGAACTGGCAAATTAGAATCAGGTGACAGTGTTATAACTAGATCGCTCTGTGTATTCATGAAATTGTGTAATATTTTTGTTACTGAATGTTGATAAAGATAATGCTTAAACCTTTTGTTTGTTATTGTGTTCCATTGCTCACGTCTGTGCTTGTTAATTGAGTTACATCATTTACAAAGAAAACAGATAAACCTAGGTGCATTTTAAGACATTCTAACTTAAAGTTCTATTTTAATCTGAAGTTGGGGTGGCATTGATTCTTTTGGTTATGCAAATCAGAGGATGAGAAGTGAAAGTCATAGCATTTCTGTGATGGATAGAAATAAGTTTAGGCTTGACAGGCAATCTGAAAATTGCTATTACCTCTCATTATATCTTTCCACACATGTGGGGAATGGGATTTTAAACATCTTGATTAAGCAGGACTCTACCTCATATCCTGTCTCTGATGGTCATACGGCAGTGCCAGACTGTTGCCCTAAATGACATCCCAATGCTGTTTTGAAACAGCATGAGCTATTACTCAAGAAGCAGTTTGTGAGTGGAAATAGCCACCTGAAATTTAAAGGTGAGCATCATTTTGCCACTTATGAAATGGTCAAAGACATCACACAGAGATGTACATATGAGAGCTGGTACATGGTACAAAATTCACTCTGCTATTCTGGTCCCAGGTTGGAAATTTAAATACCCTCAGCCATTACAGAGAGTTATAGAGTTTCAGAACCTTAGGTGCTGTCCAAATGTAACCTTCTTAAATAAGCAAATGGAAGCTCACATTGTAATATGGCATTCTCATTGTCACAAGCCAAATGTGAACTCTAAAAGTTATTTGTCATGAGCCACAGACTATTGTTCTTTCTATCTCATAGTTTTAAGATTAAGAAAACATAAGTCCATTATTTGTCCTGTAGACACAAATAAGTAAAAATATTAACAAGGTAAATTCTTAAAAATATTTCTTCCCCTTTTACGATAAAGCTATAAATATCTCAAAACAGATTTAGGAGCAATGGTGATAACAATTTTTCTCAGCCACCTTAAACTTGAGGTATCTTACCTATTAAATACAGAGAATAATATCTACCTTCCAGACTCATTTAAAAGGTTAATTGAAATATGATTATAAAATGTTTAATTCAGAATATGGCATGCATACAATGAGCATTCAGGAAATCATGGTGACTGTCATCTCTGGTGTCATAATCATTGTACAAAAACCACAAACACATGCTTTTTCATAAACATAAAATTCCAGAAGGAGCTTCAAGGCATCTATTTATCTCTTTTCTTTCTTTATTCCAGGGTAAAACCTGCACATATGAATTTAGAATCTCCTTTTGAGTGAGTCTGGGAATGAATATAACAATATTTCTTAGTGGGTTATCATGACAACATAAACAATGTTATTTAATTGTTGTGGTTCGTAGAGTTATTTCTTCCATGACAGGTTTCTGGAGCTCCAACTGACAGCAGCTGACAGCTTCCAGGAACAATATCTTAATTAGGGATCATTGAACAAAAGGTATCTCTTTGATTAGGAAGGGGGAGAGGCTGTGTGAATTACATTAGAGGTGGTAAAGGAGCAAAAGGCTGGTGTGAGCTGAAGGGTTCTCCTTTTGCCTAAGAAAATCCTCTGACTAGTGTCATAAGGGCGTAAAAGCCACTTTTAGCACTGTGTGAGGCAGTCTCTCTCTTATTGTTAGACCACTAAAATGAGAAGGCTGTTTCTAAAGCTACAGCTGTCAATTATTTAGGAAGTAAAAGCTCAAGAAAGTCATAGACATGTCTCAAATATCTAATACAAAAGTTTCACCCAAGAATAGATACAACTTAGGGCTGACTTTGTGACTCTTTGGTAACACTGGACTTAGAAATAGTCAAAAGAAAGTAAACTCCAGCTTCCTTAATTGGAAGTGGATGTCCCAATATAAGACAAAGAAATAATGTTTGAATTATGAGTTGTCAGGGTCACAGTCTCATCTGTATTGAGTAGGGAACAAGCATGAAAAGCAATGTCCTTTAAAGAAAGAGAATAAAAAGTTCCTAGAAGAAAGACTTGTTATCCGAAATAACTCTCGGTACAAGTTGCAAAGATCAATAAAAATTAAAGATAAGATTCAAAAACTAGAAAGAGAGGGAGCTGCCTCAATATAATAATAAAGACACTTTATAGCTAGCACACACCCAATATCATCCTAAACAGAAACTCAGAGGTTGTCTGTTAAAACCAGGAACAAGACAAGGATGGCTACACTCCATATATATTAAAGATAGTACTTTAAATCTTAACTAGAGCAATAAGAAAACTGAAGATCAAGGGGATAGAAATAGGAAGGGAAGAAATCAAATTACCTTTATGTGCAGATGAAATGGTTTTATGTGTAACAGACCCTAAAACTCCACCAGGAAATTTGTACAGCTGATAAACACTTTTAGCAAAGCAAAATGATAAAAAAAAATTAACACCCTCAAATCAGGAGTCTTACTTTATATAATTCCTATATATAAATGATAAAGAGATAGGGAAAGAAATCATGGAAACAATACCTTTCACAACAACCTCAAATAAAAGCAAAACACTTGGGATTGCTCTAGGCATGCAAGCTAAGGATTTGTATGACAAAAACATTAAGGTGCTGAAGAAAGAAACTGAGGAAGATATCAGAAGATGGAAACAGCTCCCATGCTTATGTTTCAGGATTGATATTGTAAAAATAGAATCCTATGACAAATAATTCATAGATGCAATAAAATTCCCATCAAACTCCAATGCAATTATTTAACAAAACTGGAAAGGTAATTTTCAGTTTCATATGAGAACACACACATACACCCAAAATAAACAAACAAAAAAACAGGAGAGTCAAAATAGTCCTTAATAATAACATAACTGCTGAAACTCAATTTCAAATTGTACTATTGATTTATAATAATAAAACCTGCATGGTATTGGCATAAAAGCAAGTATGTACATTAATGGAATCGAATTGAAGATAGACACAAGTCCACACAGTTATGGACACCTGATTTATTTTTTACAAAGCAGCCAAATAAACACACTGAAAAAATAGGCAACATCTTCAAGAAGAAGTGCTAGGCAAACAGGATAGCTGCATGTAGGAGGATGCTAATAGAACCATATCCATTACCTTGAACAAAATTCAACACAAAATGGATCCAAGGTCTAAACATAGCTCTTGAATCTGATAGAAGAAAAAGTAAGAAATAATCTTGACTCATTGACACAGGGGAAATCTTTCTGAACAGGACACCAATAGTACAGGCATTAAAACCAAAAATCAGTAAATGAACCTCATAAAGTATAAAAAAAAAGAAAGCTTTTGTACAGCAAAGGACTCTATCATTTGAGCAAACTGTCAGGATACAGAATGAGAAGGAAATTACCAATTATACCAAGAACATTCCAGGAACTGATGATGCATGACCTACAAGGGAAGAAAAGAATACAGAATCCCTGACCTTAACACACAGTAAGGGAAAGGCACACTCACCAAAGCACACACATGTGCCATGACATGCATGCTGGAAGTGTTTAAGAAAGAACATGGTTTATATCGGAGAAGTAGCAGAAACCAATCTGTGGTGTAGTGAGAAGTAGTTAGTGACAAAGGGAAAATAACGATTCCAAAGCAAAGCCCTTGAAGAGGAAGAAAAGTCACAGTACCTGAAGAAGTGGCGGAAGGATGACCCACGAAGGTAATGTTAACTAAGAAGATAGCAGAGAAAAAAGATGTATAGGTAGACATATAGACAATGACAAAATATACCGGTATTGTAAAGATTTTTAGTATTATTCTAAGTGCAATGGGATTGTCTTGGGGTGGTTTTGAGGCGTGAGACTGCTGGATTCTTAAATAGGTAACCCAGATTTAATTTAGCACAACCAGGAAACATAATAGTATACATAGGGAGATGTTAGTAGAAAACTTTTATGCTCTAGAGAAAATGGCAGGTTGCATAAACCAGGCAAGCAATGTGGTGTAGGGAACCATGGAGAGTTGGCTCGGCCTAGCTGCCCTGAGTGACATGCATCATAAGCTTTTGAGGTTAGAGTTAATGGCTCCTGAGGTATCTTCCAGTTCCTGAGAGACCAATGAACTCCCTCAGGCACTGGAGTGTTCAAGCCACTTTGTGTTGCTCTATATGTTTGCTTAGAAGTCAAGGAAACATGGAAACTTGACAGGACAATTGGTTTTCTTAGACATTAATCTTACATACGCTGTTTAATCAGAAAACGTCATTGTATCCTGGAAACTACAACTGTTTTGCTCATGGCCATTGGCATCATATTCTGTTTCTGATAAGAGGATAAAATATCTGATTGTTATCAATAAAATTGTCACAGCCTCAGTTGTGCTGTAGACCCTCCAACTTGACCTGATTTCATTCCTCAAGGCCATATGAGGTGAGCTTGGCCCAGTAATATGGAAAAAAGGAAATACATTAAAGACTTACTAGAGAAAGCATCTGTAGTTCTGGTGATGGTAAGTATACAATGTGAGAGGAAAGAAAATAATAATGATCAGGTCTATGGGTTAAATAAAAAGAAAAACTGATATCATTTATTAATATAAAGACACAAAAGGTTGTTAGAAAACACAGAGCCCAAAGACAAAAATAAAGTTCCCCTCCCTAAAGAAGTATTCCATGAAGACCACAGAAGGGAAATCAGAGAGACTAGGGACAGGAAATTGGAATCTTTGGAGAGGAGAATAGTTTTTTAAAGTTTATCTTGTTTTTCTTATGTTCACACACACATGAACATGAACATACATGTACATACACTATTTCTCACATTTAATTTTGTATTTATGTTGATTTTCTCTTGTTAGCACGGTGTTTGGCTTACCTAAATTTTCAGTAATCTTTTGCTATCTAATTATATGTTCCAAATGATAACCAACTGAAAACACCACCCATCTCTGGTGCTATCATCTTTGCACCCTGGAGCTTGGCATTTATAAAGTAGGCAGAAGAACTAGAGGACAGACTCATCCATGCTGCATTTTACTCTCTTCTTAGATTGAGCAGAACTTTCATTTTATGCATCATGAACATGGTAGGAGTTGGAGATAGAAGACAGCAAAGCAGAAGACATGGTCTAAACTCCTATGGAGGAGCTGGCCCCATCTAAGCAAAAGCCTTTGAAGCAAATCTCTGGCAATAACAGGGTAGAAGGTAATTTGTTCTTAGTCAAGAAACATAAGGCATTTCTTAGATCAGGACACTGTCTCTCCCACCACCAGCCCCCACCCATTTTTTTTTGTTGTTGTTGTTTGTTTTTCTTTTTTTTCAGACATAGCACAGATTGAAAATGAGGAATTGGGAATACAATGCTTCTGTAAGTCTCCAAAATTTTCTTTGAAAATCATATTCTCTCCTCTCTTAAGTAAGTGGTATATAATATGATTTTTAGTGATAATCTTAAGCTAAAATGTAATGGGCAACTTTCAGTTCTTCCTTGAAGCATTTACACAGCTCTTGAAAACATTGAAAACATTTCCTTCTTGGGCCTGAAAGACACCATTATCTGTTATCATCCTATCTCAATCTCCAGTGGTAAGATCTATTCATTGCACTCATTGTAAACCAACCAAGAAAGAGAATTACAAACCAATCTCACTCATGAACATCGATGCAAAAGTTCTCAATAAAATTCTGGCAAACAGAATCCAAGAACGCATTGAAAAAAATATCCATTACAATCAAGTAGGCTTCATCCCAGAGACACAGGGCTGGTTCAACATACAAAAACTATGAATGTAATCCATKATATAAATAAACTGAAAGAAAAAAATATGATCATTTCATTAGATGCAGGAAAAGCATTTGACAAAATTCAACACCACTTTATGATAAAGGTTTTGGAGAGG
>LOEQ01001468.1:203776-215533 GCA_001685075.1 Bramus lutescens | reverse complement strand
GTGATGATGGTGGTGGTTGTGGTGATGATGGTGGTGGTGGTGATGGTGGTGGTGGTTTGTGTGTGTTGACAGGATCAAGTAGGTGACTAGTATTGTGTGGAAACAGAATTTGGGTATACACACACATTTCTCACCCAGGTTCCACTTACGAGTCTATTTTTAGCTGTGAGTCAGACTGCACACCAGGCCTTCCCTGGAGTCCTGACACCATGGCACTTCTTTTGTGTCACTTTTTTTTTATTAATCATCAGTCTCACATGCATAGATGAAATTGTCATCTCATTAGACTTGGCACTGGGCAAGCACTCACTAATGAGTCTATTTTGGGCTCTCTGACTGAGTATGGAAAGATTCCAGAGACTAGTGGAAATGATTAATGGCCTGGAAGCAGGAACGTGCGAAGAAAAGGTGCAAGGAATTAATACATTTAAGCAGGCTAGATGCAGAGGCTTCAGGATATTACACAGGGGATCTCTGTTTCCAGCGAGACTGGAACAAGGGATTTGGGGCAGCATTTACAGGGAAGGAAGTGCGGGGATTGTGAGGCTGGCTAAAGCCAGTCATGACTCAGCAGCTCTGTCCTGAGCTGCCCTTAAAGTAGTCCCCAGAATTACCCTCTAAGCCTTGTTAAAGCAGCCTTCCAGAAGTGTCTCTAATCCCCCTTTTGACAATCAAATTTGTACTGGAACCATCAGGTAAGATTTTTAACCAGGTCATATGTCTTTAGAAATACTGCTTGGAGACAGATATAGTGACTAATGCCTGTAATGCCAGCATTGAAAAGTCAGAGGCAGGAGGATCGCTGTGAGTTTGAGTCTAGTCTGGACAAAGCAGTGAGTTCCTCACCAGTCTGAGTGACACACAGTGATACCTTGTCGCTCGACCTATAACACCTGCAGGGACTTTTAAACTTTACGCAGACAAATAAATGTTGGTTAAGATTGATGGAAGCCAGACCCTGTGATTAGCAATATCCATGCCTCACTAGACACACTTTCAAACAGTACTTGATAAAGACAGACAAGCGTGTATTAAACCAATCACCAGGGCTTTCAAACTCAAGAGCAGGCAATAACTTTTACCTACATTTGCATGTGTGTAACCATGGATTCAACGCTTGGGAAACCCTAGTCGTTCTGCTCTTTGGCTCCAAGAACTAAATGAGCACCTCTTTAGTGTGCCCCACATCTTGTGGTTTTACATTAATCTGTTCATATTTTCCACAGTATTGTCTCGGTCTTAATAATTGCACAGATATACAAAAAGTCAGCCCGCCTCTGTTCATACACCTGCTGAAGAAGCCATCTTTGGAAAGTGAGCCTTGTTTCATTGGGTATTTCTACTTTTCTTCAATATTCCGTACACAGATTTGGCATCCCGTATTTGTGGTGAACCTTGGTGAAACCTTTGTGAGAGAGGGGTGACGTTTGCTCGATTCTGAGGCGCTGTCTTCCTAGAGCTGATTGATATTCTTCACTCTATGCTGCTTGTTTATAAACATCAGTTACTGTGAGTTCAGACTTGTCTGAGATTTGTAGCTTGTGTTACCGAACAAAAAGAACTGTGGATGATGATCATACATAAGTACAAACAAGTAATATACATACATAAAAAGGAAGCACTTCCTTCTCAACAGGAAGAGAGACTTTTACCCTGAATCAGCTACATTTTCAGAGTGCTCTAGAATCACACCACCAATATTGAACAACAGTTGATAGGTCATTGAATTGTTCTCCTTATCTGTAAATGGATCTGTGAAAATATTTGTCCTTCATTCTTCACAGAAAAATTTTGAGGATGTAAAGATAAAATTGGTGTGAGTTTTAAAGCATGTTCAAATCAAAATGTCAAGATATGATTATGTTTATATTTGAATGCATTAAAGAGTATAAATATATAATAGCATAAATATAAAAAATAACATAAAGCATATACTTTATAATTTTCTTCTTGGATGCTTGCAAATGCTTCAAATGACAGCAATGACAAATGAATAAAGTCACTTGCCATCAAAGTTGTATGCCTATGGGTCCAATGTATTGTTCCATTATAAGATTCTGGCAAACTCTGAAAGGTAAGAAAATTTAAGTGTCATACTATAAGAATGAGGAAAGTACCTTATAAAAATGAAAACTGAAAATAATAGAAAGGAAAATATTTGGGTAGAAATTTTGATTTAAACAAAGGTTTCTATTTGGGTGATGAGGAGACCAGCAATAAATACTTCTCTGATGAGCATGGAACATAATGCTGCACCTTCAGTTTAGAGCAAGTTTGGTGTTTACATGGTTTTTACTTTATATAAAAATAGCCTTGAGTTGCTCAAAAGGTAAGACTTCCCATAAATTATGCTGTGTGACTACACACCATACAGTCATTAATCACAAGTGTTAAAGTTTTCTTTTCTTTCATGTTGAACAAAGAAGTCCTACAGACATAAAAGGAAACAGGCAGAGATGAGCTGCCCCGACCATTTGTTTCACTTTAGAGAGTTGCTTCTGAAAGGACACTATGCCAGGTTTATCATTCCCAACTCACTAACTGTCCTAGGTTTAGGAAAGAATTTTCTGAAGCATTCACTCCCTCTCTTCTCTCTCTCTCTCTCTCTCTCTCTCTCTCTCTCTTTCTCCTGCCCTCTACCTTCTCTGTCCATGATATTTTTCAGCATTCAGGTTTTTTTTCTTTATGCTCTAAGTCTTTTGAAATTTTGGAACATAAAAGAATTAAAATTCATATAAAAATACTACACAATAATATTATTATCTCATGGCCCAGATTTTTAATCGGATATTGTCCTGGGTGATTTTTATTGTTAGTTTAACATAGTCTAGAGTCATAGAAAGAGACAACTTCAATTGAAGGGTTATCTAGATTAGACAAGAGAGATTAACTCAGTGGCAGAGTACTTGACTCTCAAGCCTAAGGTCATAGATTCAATCCCTAGCACTGCAAAAATAAACAAACGAATGAATAAAATTGAAAAGAACAGACCAGTTGGATTAGACCAGTCAGCAAGTGGTTTAAATGAGAATGGTCCCCATGGGTTCATATATTTAAGTAGTTGGAACCCAGTTGGTGGAACAGTTCTGGAAGAATTATTAGGTGTGGTCTCTTTAGAGAAGGCTTGTAACTGGGTTCCAAAAAGACTCCTGGGTTCCAAGATCTCGCCCAACTAAGCTTTGAACAACAACAACAAAAAAAAAGGTCTGAGGAGTTTTCTACTCCTCAAAAGAATCCACAAAGGGAAGCTTGTGCAAATGAGACTCAGTGGGACCAGGTTCCATCCCCAGTTGGTAGCCAAACCCTGGCAGTGTGGTTTGAGTGGCTCTGATTTTAGAGTCAGGAAGGATGCATGATTAAAAGAGTTGTAGACTTTTCCTCCTCAGATAACAAGAGCCACTAAAGCCGTGAGTGGGACAGGGGAGTCCCTGCACAAGAAAGACACTGAGAGGCCTTTGTGTAAAACTCTGTGAAGCCTGACTTGGGATGGAGCCCCCAAGATGTTAGAGATTCCCGAGTCATGAAACAGCTGACAAGGAGAGCTGCATACAAGAACTGGAAGCAGCCCAAGAGAGAGAAGTGTGTTACAGTAAGCAAAGCTGGAAACTCTGAGCTATCTAAGCCCTTTGACAACAGATACGGAGCTGCAGGATTTGAAGTTTCCCCTACTGAGTTTCCATCTTTCTGTGGTCTAGCATTTCATCACCATGTCCTCATTTTGAAATGATATTATATACTCTGTGTCACTGCAGCTTGGAAATATGTAATTTCCTCTTTTTACTTTACGTGAGCTTAAATTAATAGATAGTCCCTAGTCTCAGAAGAGGTTTTGGACTTTTAAACAGTGTTGAGACTTGAAAACTGTGGGCTTTTTGAAGTTGAACTAAATGCGTTTTTGCCTTATGATATGGCTACAAGCCTCTGGGAGGCAGGGAGCAGAACGTGGCAGCTTGAATGAGTATTTCCAAGGCTGTAGATTGCTCTCCACAAACTGGCAGTGAAGTCCTCTTGCTGAAGACAATACTTACACAACTCCCTGAACATGGAAAAGTTGAGTTGATGCCTACCTAGACCTTCACCCCTACAGACTAGTGTTCAGGGTCCTGAAAGGTACCCTGCACACTCTTGAAGGGCACAGGAAAACACTGAGCCAGCTGCAAAGCCTGCTAGCTACAGTGGTGGTCTGCCTGTGAGCTGCGCTAGTGCGTGCGTGGCACAGGCTTGTGGGAGTAGCCAACGAGTATCTGATTGGACTGAAGGCCACTCCATGAGACAGAACACATCCTTGACATTTAGCAGGTGGCTAAGAATATGAGACCAGAGAGGTCAGGGACCTAGAGCAAGGTCAAATACTGCTGTTCTACTAAAAATCAGCAGCAAAGTGATTCCTACTGACATTCTGCTACACTTGTAGATCAGTGTCTTCCTAGGCTACCATTGGTGCTTTCTTCTGCAGTGCATGGGAACAAATACAGAGACCAAGAGCTGGACAGTATGCAGAGACCTTGGAGCCATCAGTCCTAAATGTGCTATCTCTGTTAATTCCCTTCTCCGGGTGGAGGAGGAGATAGGAATATTGTAAGAGAAAAGGGGATGGAAAACTTCAAGCAAACGAAGTGTTCTAAACACAGTAGGACCAATTCATGCATGAAGTCACAAAGACTATGGCAGCAAGCACAGGTCTAGGCCTGGTGAAGAACCCAGTCCAAGCAGTAGAAGCAGACACAAACCCACAACCGTAATCCAGAAGCTATACATAACTCTATTATCATTTGCTTACATCTCACCATTTCTGATTATGCTTTTATGGGATTTCTTTGTTTACTTAAGTGTGTTTCTCTATATCTAAATATCCTTCTTGGACTTCTTCCTTGCCATTTTGCTTTTCTGTTTGCTTGTTTTGTCCTGTTCAAGGTTTTTTGTTTTATTTTATTATTTTTTTTCAGATGCCTGTTTGTTTTCTAATGAGAGAGAACAAGAAAGGGTGTGGATTTTGGTAGGTGAAGAGGTGGAAAGGATCTAAGAGGAGTTGGGAAAGGAGGAACCATAGTCAGAATGTATTGTATAAAAAAATCTATTTTGAATTTTAAAGAGAGAGAGAGAGAGAGGAGATGGGGGAGAGAGAGAGGGAGAGAGAGATGAGAGAGAGGGGAGAGAGAGGGAGAGAGAGGGAGGGAGAGGGAGAGAAAGAGAGAGGGGGAGAGGGAGAGAGAGAGGGAGGGCGAGGGAGGGAGAGGGAGAGAGAGGGAAAGAAAGAGAGAGGGAGAGAGAGGGAGAGAGAGAGAAAGAGAGGAGAGAGAGAGAAAGAGAGAGGGAGAGGGAGAGAGAGGGAGAGGGAGAGAGAGAGGGAAAGAAAGAGAGAGGGGGAGAGAGAGAGGGAGAGAGAGAGAGGGAGGGAGAGGGAGAGAGAGAGGGAGAGAGAATGCCCTCCCATAGCCTCATAGTAAAACTGCAGGAGAAGAATTAGCAGATATAGACTTGCTGCAGGAGGAAATGACTAGAGATTGGTTTTGAGGTTTCAAAATATTTATGTCATTCCCATTGTCTGTTAGAGAGAGAGAGAGAGAGAGAGAGAGAGAGAGAGAGTTTCGTGTTTATGGGTTAAGATGTAAACTCTCAGCTACTGGTCCAACACCATGTCTGCCTGCCTGCTGCCATGATTCCCACTTTGATAGAGTCTAACCCTTTAAAAGTGTAGGCCCAAATAAATGCTTTGTTTTATAAACTTGCCTTGGTCTTGGTATCTTATCAGTGATATAAAGTAAAACAGTAGGCATGTCTATGGAGCACATATATTACTAATTGATGTAAGGAGGCCCAGACCAGTATAGACAGTAACCATCCCAAGGCAGATGTTCCTGAACTGTATAAGAAAGCTGTCTGAGGAAGCCAGTCAGTAGTGTTCTTTCGTGGTTCCTGCTTGAGTTCTTGCTCTGACTTTTCTTGATGATGAATTAGGATCTTTGAGTATAAGCTGAAATAAACCCTTCCCTCCTAAGTTGCTTATGGATGTGATATTTATAACAGCAACAGAAAGGAAACTAGAACAAATACCAAATATATCCAAGTCAGTCAAATGGGAGAAGAATATGGATGCATTATCTAGATATTTAAAAACACTGTCTTTTCTCTGAAGACTTAACTCTCTGATGCCCAGATGTTTCCTATAGAATGATAGGTGTGTTACCTTACTGAAAATCCTTGTAGAAAGTGGGGAAATGCTTTCAATTCCATTTGAAGACTACATATAGCAAAAATAGAAGGTAATGAATAGAATGCACAGAAGTTGAGATCCACATATATCACTGGTGAGGATTTTAAGGAATGTAACCACCACAGGAAGCAGTATGGTGTTTTCTTAAAAGTTGTAAGATAAAACTACCCTGCAACACAGCAGTCCAACTCTTAAGTACATCTGAAGAAAATAATAACAGAGTGTTAAGGGGATAATTTCATAGGCATGATCACAGCAGCATTAGTTGTGATACCCAAGAGGAGGAAGCAAACCAAAGGTCCCTAGGTAAAAGAATAGGTAAGAACATGGTGGTATGGGAAGATTATAAAATACAATTCAGCCTTTTAAAAGTAAGAAAAACCATGTCATGTTCAGTAACATGGATTCCACTTACATAATGTACTCATCAAAAGACAAACACATTATTCTGCTTGTATAAGGAATTCCGAGCAGGTAAATTCCTACAAAAGGAAGACTAGAGTAACCAAGGGCCAATTGTAGGAAATATAGGATTGTTCTATGTTTTAGACTTTTGATTTTGCAAGAAAAAAATACTCTGGAATCTTTCACCTGACAACATGGATATACTTAGCACTTCTGAACTACAAACTAAAACCTATACAAAAACTACAGGTAATTAAGGAATGAGTGTGTGTGTGTGTGTGTGTGTGTGTACCCATATATAACCTAAAAATGTATATATACATATATTGAAGAGAGCAGGCAAAAGCACTGCTTGGCCTAAGTACTGCCATTTTGACTTTAGACTCCATTACCTGCAGGGTGAAACAAAGTTCTGGTTTCCAAGCCCTAGGGGAGCTGTGAACTTCTGATGGCTGACCCACCTTCTCCTAAACCGTAGAAATAGTTGTTATGCATCTTCAGTTCTCTAGAAACATAACGCTTTTAGCCACAGAAGGAACAAATGAATCTGATTGGTTGTACTGAAAGGCTTGCATTGTATATTGATTGACAATAAATGGAACATACAAGGAAGTCCCTAATTTATAAATTCTGATTGGTGAAAAATTGTAACTGTAACTTGGAAACAGAGTTTGTGCCTTTTGTACTTATAAACCCTACTTCTGCCCCTGGTCAGAGCTGTCAGAAGAAACAAGGCTCCTGAGTCCTTGTCCTGTAGGCCCGATGGATCAGTGACCCACTAATGTGATAAACTATTAAAATCTTTAGAAACCATAAATGCTGTCTTGTCTCTCTCATTCCTCATGGAGCAGTCCAGGCTAGGTGTAATAATATATGTTATATAATTTATTAAATATTATTGAAAGGAAGCCATGAATCTGAAAGATAGCAAGGAAGGGTAATAAGACAGTTTGGAGAGAAGCAAGGAAAGGAAAAAAGATGTAATCATATTATAATCTCAAAAATATATAAAATATTTTTTAAAAAGTAAGGTGGCACTACAGGATAAATATTTGTCTCCCCTCCCCAACTTGTATGTTAAAACCTTAGCATCCCCCACCAATAGTATACTAGGCAATACTGGGACAACAAAAGTTGATTTGGGCCATAAAGTTTGAGGCCTTATGAACTGGCTTAACACTTCTACAAGGCACATGAGAATAATTTCTCATTCTCCTTGTTCTCCATCAAAAGGATGCAATGAAAAGTAAGTATTCTGTAAAAAACAAACAAACAAAAAAAAAGCTGATACCTGTATTTCTCCATGCTAATACTGTTGTAATGAGAAGAGGGCTGTGTTCCTGGCAACCCACTAGCTTAACCTCCGAAATAAACACATGGAAATTGTATTCATTTAAACACTGCCTGGCCCATTATCTCCAGCCCCTTATTTGCTAACTCTCACATATTAGTTTAACCCATCTCCGTTAATGTGTATTGCCACTTGACTGTGGCTTACCAGCATTAGTCTAACCAGCATCTGTCTCGGAGAGGAGAGCCCATGGCGTCTGCCTCACTCCCTTTTTCCTCCCAGAATTCTATTCTGTCTCTCCCGCCTATCTACGTTCTGCCCTATCAAAAGGCCTAGGCAGTTTCTTTATTAGACCAATGGAAGCAACACATAGAAAGAAGATCCTCCTACACCATAGTAAACTAGTCAAAGGAACAAATTTCTGTTTTTTATACCAGCCCAACTCCAGCATTTGTAGCCCAAACTATTGGGAAAAGGTGATAAATTTTATGATTTGCTGCTGTTAGTTCTTAATTTTTATTTTATTTATTATTATTGTGTATGTTTAACTGTATAATGTATGTGTATAGGAGTGTGGGTGCTTGCTTGTCATATCTAAAATGTGGAGGACAGGGTATAAATTTAGAGAGTCAATACTTTTCTTATGCCATAGGATCTGGTGTTGAATGCACATCATCAGGGTTATATGGCAACTGCTTTTACCCAGGACCATGTCTCTCTGTATACCACCATGTCTCACCATGATGATAATGGACTAAACCTCTGAACTGTAAGTGAGATGCCTCAATTAAATGTTTTCCTTATGGTAGTTGCCATGGTCATGGTGTCTCTCCACAGTAATAGAAACCCTCATTAAGAGAAAAGTTGGTACTAGGGACTAGGATATCACTTTGGGGACTGCAACATACCTCTCCCTTTTGGACTGGTTCCACACCCTGTTATCAGCTCTCCTCAGCAGGTATCCCATGGCTCTGGCATCTCCAACATCTTGGGGTCTCCAAAGCAATCCAGGCCTAAGCTTCACTGCTTCACACAATGGCCTCTCTTCTGACACTTGCTTGGCCTTGGTGGCTTTCCTAAGTTGTGGAGGAAACATTCATAACCTCTTTCTGTCCTAGATCCAATCCCAGACATTTCAAATCACTATTGGCACCATTGTCTTCCATGTTCCTACTAGTATGGCCCACTAAACAGTTCTAAAAGCATTTGACTGCTTTCCTAACCCAAAGCCCCAAAGTCCAGATCCCTCCAAACAAAAGAATGGTCAGGCCTATCACAGTCCTTGGTATCAACTTTTGTCTTAGTTAGGATTTCTGTTGCTATGAAGAAATACCATGACCATGGCAACTCTTATAAAGGAAAACATTTAATTGGGGTGGTTTACATTTTCAGAGGTTTAGTCCATTATCATCATGCTGTACAAGTAGACATGATGCTGGAGAAGTGGCTGAGAGTCCTGAGAGTCCTATATTTGACTTGCAGGCAACAAAAAGTGCTGACTCTGTGTCAGCCTAACAGTTAAGGTGATCAAATCAGAAGACAAATTGCATCCTGGGGATCCTGGTTCTATCACTTGCTGGCTTGGTGTTTACATAATTTTATCTTCTTAAACTTTTAATGAGGTGCGGATTTATTACACATAGAGTAAAATAACATACAATCTGTATGTTTCTTTTAAATACCAAATGATATAAATATATTTAGCATATTTAAAAATTCAGAAAATAGTTGCTACTTTTATTAAAAATCAAAAAATAACTGTATTCATAACTTTACCATTGAGGCCAAGATCCTAAAATGCCCCTTAAGTCATCAAAGAATAAGAAAAATATTTTCAAATTAGCATTAAACATTTTATAAATACTTTCTCATTTTTTCCCTTCAAATTTGCAATCCTTATAAGTCATGTCAGATAATTTTTAGTAAATGAAAACGTGACAAATTGCTACAACTAAACATTTATCCAACTATGTGAGAAAATAAAAAGGTTATTAAATATCTTCCTGTGATAATACATAAATAATGATTAATATACTTTATTAAAAATCACAAAAGGTTAATTGCTGTAATCATTTTTTCAAATGTTATTTTCCAAATTTATATTATCATAAATTAACAGCAGAAAAGCCGATTGTCAATTCTGACAGAGACTTAGGTGGAGAGAATTTCACATAGCAATAGAGAAATTATAGATTTTCAGACTGAAAGCAGCCAGAAATACATCAAATACATCTCTTACAATGGATATGGTATAAACCTATGGTAACAAGAGGGCCTTCTTGTTGGGGTTTTTGTCCTACCTAGTTCTCACAGCCAGTAAGCACCAAAGAAATTACACAGAGGTCTATATTGATGATAAATTGATTGGCCCATTAATTCAGGTTTCTTATTAACGCTTATAACTCATATTAACCCATTATTCTTATCTATGTTAGCCACATGGCTCAGTGCCTTTTTCAGTGGGGTAGGTCAGATCTTCCTTCTTCCGTGTCTAAGAGAGAGATATACAGAATGGTGCCCAACGCGTGGACAACTGCATCCACATAAAACCTGAGAGAGCTTTGAAGTAATTCTAGACAGAAAAGAATGGAGTAAAGCATGGCTTCTTGGTTATCAGCAATTTTTTGGATCTGCTCTGCTTGCTATAGGAAAACACTCTCATTTAAGAGAGAGTTCCTGACTCAGCTTTAGCTGCAAAAACTCTGCAGCTCTTGGTCCTGCCAATAAACACTTAAATGGTATTGATGAAAAGCTGACTGCGTGCTTTTTGGTTTTCAGCCGTAGCAGGAAAAAAGCTGCACTGGCCGTCCTGCCAGAGCAAACTCAAACTCTTTCAGGTAGGCAGTCAGACTAAGGAGCATTTGAGTATGGTTTGTGAGCACACTGCTGCAGCTTGCTTGCTGGCAGAGATCTTGAAATGCCGTAGAGTTGTGGCAATAAACATGGCTCTGGTCTGAAAGTTCATAAAGCTAAGGAATGGCCTGGATCCAGCCACCAAAGCCACGGCTTTAATCCTACCCATATTGCTTAGCAAATTAAAGACTCATGTGGTCAGAAAAAGAGAGAGATAAACAAAAAAGATAGATTCAAAGATTTTTTAAAAAACTCTAAATGGTTTAATATGTGTTAAAAAAATATGCTGGCTTGGGAGAGAGAAGAAAAAAAGGTTAAAGTCCTTAAAATAAAAAAAAAAGAAAGAGTTATCAACCCACACCACCATGTGTGGAAATTAGGGTATGCTTGGGAGGCAGAGAGACCTTTGCAAGTTCAAGGTGTGTTGGCACACGCCTTTAATCCCAAAGCTTGGGAGGCAGTGGCAGACAGATCTCTGTGAATTCAAGGTGTGGTTGCACACACCTTTAATCCCAGCACTTGGGAGGCAGAGATAGGCACGTCTCTGTGAGTTCAAGGACAGCCTGGTCTACAGAGTGAGTTCCAGGACAAAGATATACAGAGAACCTGTATCAAAAAGTCAAAAAGTAAAAATAAAATAGAGGTTAAAATAAAGCCACATAAAGATGGAAAATACACAGAGAATCTGAAAACTGCATGTTATTATGCACTCTTTGAATTGTTTGAATGTTGAGGAAGGAGCAACAGCTGCTAAAAAATATTTCAGTAAGTGAAATTATTATAAACATATTTTTAAATATGTATTAATGTGCATTTATCTATAAATATATAGAGCTGGTTTTGGAGTTGGACTCAGGCTCAGTCCCTCTCCAATTCCAAGCCTGTTGGTAAGAGTTATCCCAGAGTTTCTGTCTCATGTCAAGAGCCATGATACAGGACTTAATAATAATAATAATAATAATAATAATAATTTATAAACTTTCTTTGCCTTTCC
>LOEQ01001468.1:185443-202665 GCA_001685075.1 Bramus lutescens | reverse complement strand
ATATTTGGTATCTGTTCCTATTGTATATAGTTGTATTGGGTTTGGTTCGATCTTATTTAGACAAAAGGGAGAGATGTTGGGGGAGCACGGCCAATCACATTTGGCTAGGGTGTGGCCACCTGGGGCCAGGGAAGGAAACCTGGGAATCCAGGTGCACTCGCTCTCTTCGCGTGGTGTTTTTGGACATCAGAACTTTTACCCCGGTCGTGTGAGTTTCCCCGTTTTTCAATTATTAAATTATATTTGTTGTTTTTGAGCTGGTCTGGTTAATTCTAGCGCATGGGTCGAATACGCTTTCAGTGTGTGTTTATTTCTTTGTTTTGTAACATCTAACTAACAAATTGCAGTTGATAAAGGAACAGTTTTCATGGGTGAAATTGTGACCTCAAAATTCACATGTTGAAGTCTTAGCCCCTTGGACCTCAGAATATAAGCATATGTGGAGGCATGATCTTTACCTAGGAAATTATGTTGAAGCAACTTCCTCAGAGTTGGCCATAGTCCATCATGAACTTTAAGAGAGTATTAACACAGACATCACAGAAGGACAAAAAGACACAGGGAGAGAAAGCCAAAGAGAAAAGCCTATGAAATAGCCAATGCTGATCATGTCTTGATTTTGGTCTTCCTGGCTCCAGGATAATGAGAAACACCTATTTGATGATGTTAAACCATCCAGTTTGTTATTCTTTGCTATGACAGCTCTGGGCAACTGATACAAAGGTTCAACATCCCTTGTAAGAAAAAGTATACGAAACCTGAGGATTTTTATAAGATAATGATTTATATCAAACATAAGATAAAAGTATCAAAGAAACAAGGCCCACAATCTATGGAGAACAGCTAACAGCAAGCATGTATGAAATGAAGAGACTTATACGATTAACCCATGTGGAAGAGGTCATGTAAAAAAAGACAAACTATTACATTTGAAAGCCTATATGTTCTAGAGCCTTGTGGGACACTGTTCCAAACAAAGGTATGTGTGTGTGTGTCACACACACACACACACACACACACACACACACACTATGTGTGTGGATGTGTGTGTGTGGATGTGTGGATGTGTGAGTGTAAAATATATTTGAATTTATTCAACATATACTGAATTATTACACTTTAGGAATATATATGCATATATATGTATATATAGTCCTATATATGATATGTATGTATATATTCCTATATATGTCTATATAGGAGTATACATATTTCTAAAGACTAAATCAATAATGAAAATATCATGTACAACAATGTTCTTTTATGTTAATGTTCATTTATGAAATATTATATCAAGAAGTTGAGCAAAATTATTCATTCACGTTAGTATAAATTATATATATATTTTTTCTAGATATTAAATGCATTTATTTGAACTTCAAGGATTTTATGTACCTGAACTCTTATTTGTACGTAGGCTGTGCCCACATTTGCTTTGATTAAATTTTATTAGTTAACTTTCACCCATCATTCCTAATAGACATCACAGTTAATGTTACAAAAAGCATCTATGATAAAGTTTATATTAATTGATAACCCACTGAATAGCAAGTCAGAACTTACCAATATAAACCATGATAACAGTTCAGTTGTCTAACTGTGGCTTCACAGTTTTCAAAAGTTAGCAATAAAAGAAAGATTTGGTAGATAAAACAAACGATGGAAGAGTGCTTCCTTCTCATGCACAGCTCTGGATTCAACCCTTAAAGACCCACAGACTGAGCTTGTTGCCTGCCATGATCTCAGGTTTTGAGACACTGTGAAGGCATGTGCTGAAGTGTTTCATGTCAACTTGACACAAGCTAAAATCATCTGACAGGAAGGAACCTCAATAAGGAAAATGCTTCTATAACATGGGGCTATAAGCAAACCTGTAGGAAAATTTCTTAATAAATTATTAATGGTGGGGGTCCCAGGCCATGGAAGCAAGCAAGGAGATAGAGCCAACAATCAGCACCCTCCATGGCCCCTGCATCAGCTTCCTGCCCTGCTTGAGTTTCTGCCCTTACCATTTTTTTAGTGATGAATTGTCATATGGAACTGTGAGTGAAGTAAGCCATATCTCCCACAAGCTGCTTTTGTACATGGTGTTTAATCACAGCTATTGTAACCTCAATTAAGACAAGGCAAGATGATCAGGCGTTGAAGGATAAGAACATCCTTGGCCACAGTACAAACTCAAAGACAGCCTGAACTATAGAACCCTTGTCTCCAAAAAGGAAAGAAAACAAAGAAGAAAACAAGAAATAAATTTTTTTAAATATCAATTTTGCCCTTAAATAGAGTATTTAGGATGGGGCATGAAATATCTGTTAATTTTTATTTCGCCAATCTTGAGAATTTCTCAAAAACTTTTTCACTTACTTCAACANTATATATATCAAATAGTGGTATTAATACATTCATTCTGCACTTGCATAACTGGTGCTTATCGATAAGACATGCAATGGATTCCTATTCTTAAGAAATATGGGAGACACCTTACAAAGCATCCATGCCTCCCTGTTCTCGGGTAATACAAGCCTCCCGGTTCTCAAGTAATACAAAAGCTTCCGCTTCTCAGCCTCCTTCACCCCAAGGAATGAGGACGACCTACTTCACCTACTTCCAGACCTGTTCTTTCACTTCTGCTTCTGTTTTCTTTGGGTTTATATTTTGTCAAGAGACTTACATAGCAATCACACTGCTTTTTAATGTTTACTCCCTTATGTGCGCCATTACTGCTGTGAGCGTCCCATTCTTAATCTGGCAAAGGAAGCGCCACGTATAGATCTAGAGTGGATTTCAATCTGGAAAGCAAAAAGACCTACAGTTAATCTTATTTTCATAATTTTGATCCCAGATGGTAGGAGAAGCATGTTTGTTTTTCATATCCCTAAATCTATTTTTCCTATTACTTCTAAGCCTAGAAGAATTATGTCCCCGATAAGAATGATTTTCATTTAAAAAAAAAATGCTGAAGGAGATCAACGTTGAAAGAGCCTCGGCACAGCATTGTGAAATAGGATTCTAGACTGTAACCCTGAAATTAAAAAATAAGACAGGAGAATGCAATTGTAGGAAATCAGGAAAATACCGTAAAAATTCATCTTGACCCAAAAACTCCAAAGCACTCCAAACTAGGGGTCTAATTATAGTTTTAATCTAAAATAAATTGACAGCTAAAAGTGAGGAAATCTATCTATGCAAATCGTGATTTTTATAAAAAAAAAGAAAACTAGAAATGTAACTCAAAGTCACAAAAGTTAAATCTCAACCAATGAGAAAAGCAACCACCATTCTGAGTGTGCTATGCCCTGTCACAGGCGGAGCCACAGAAGGCAGGTGAAACTGTTGTTTGGGGGAGGAGAGGGTTGAAATGAGCTCCAGAAAAAGAAAAATGAGGGTAACTTGTGAGTATTGCCCCTGGGACTGGAAGACTGAAATCTGTAGAGTGAAGTTTTTATTTCATGGTTTTTTGTGTGTCCCGTTGGTCTCCTGCAACTTGTGTCTTATAATTACATTAATACAAATAAATACATTATTTTTTGAGCAAATAACCACACTGAAAAACAGGTCCTGAGTAAAGTTAAAAATCACACTTGTGATATTAGAAATATGGCAGGATTCTTCTATGTTTATTATCAAACTGTGAATTGTGCTGTTTCTGAAAGTATAAATAAATACACAAAATTTAAAATGTACCTTTACTGATACCTATATACCTGACACAGAAGGTTGGAAGAGTTGTTTGATCACTGATAGGCCATTTTGACTTCATCTAGAAAAGAGCCAAAACATCTGCATCTTCTAATCAGGAATGAAGGCTCTTGTCTATAACCCTAGCACTCATGAGGCTTGGGAAGAAAGGCTGCCATGAATTCAAGTGAGTTTTAAGACATCCTGGCCTACAGATAGAGATCCTGTCTCAAACAAATAAACAAAAAGCATAAAACTGCATTGTGGAGATGGCCCAGCAGCAGGTAAGCCTGCTTGTTCTGCAAGCTTGAGAACCTGCATTAAAACTCCTAGCAATCTCATGAAAGCCACAGACATGTCTATCCCTTCATGCTCGTAGCTCCAGTCTTCTGAGGAGGAGACAGATGGATCCCAGAGCTTGCTGACCTATCCTCCTAGCTGAAAGACAAGCGTCAGGTTCACTGAGATATTCTGTCTCAAAAGGGAGGAGGGTGATGGAGAAAGACAGCTGATGTCCCCCTCTGGATGCTCAGTTTCAGTATGTGCACAGGTTGGGATGACCTCTGGTAGATTTCCAATCATCTCAAGCTGGGTATTATGTTTTACTAACTGGTACACAGTAACACCTCTGCAGTGACCAACACTCGGGCCATCATCCACTATGCACATGCTAGCAGAAACCCTGAATTTAGCCACTAGCGTTGGGCGAACATGATGAACACATAGGAGTCCATTCATCATCTGGCTTCTTTTCAGAGCCTGTGTTTCTCTTCCTCACCTAGAATTCCCTTCTATCTAAATGGAAACACGGGCTGCTAAAATAGAGGCAGCAGGCTAAAGGAGAAAAATTACAAGTAGACAATAATTGAACTGGCCAATACCGTTCAATTATCATTGAATGAGTTACTAGCCATAACAGGTTTCTTTCTATTCCAGCCCAGCTTCCCTAGTCACCTCTTCAACGTTTTTCATCTCAAAAATAAATCTATTAAAAACCAGAATATCCTTTCACTACCTCACAAGCAGGCAGAAGTCATTTTGTCCCCTGAACATTTTCTTCTCTCTGAAAGCCAGGACTCAATTCCTGTGTTCACCTAGGCAAACGCTGCTCACGTGTGTCAGTCATATTCAGGGACTCACCTGATCCATTCGGTAACTGATGTCTTTCAACAACCGTTCTCTCAGCCACATCGCAGGCTGAGGTATCTCATCTCTGCTTCTGACACTTGCGTCTATTGTTTGGTACTTCCTGTGTGCTTAAAAACACATAGCCGTAGCAGAGACAGATGAGCTTTTCATCCTTCACATGTCCTTTCCTCCTTAGGCTGACAGACACTCTGCATTTTCCAGCTTTCTTTGAAGCATTGGGAGGGAAATTCAGTGAATACTGAATCTGCCTCGTTTATTCTCCCTCACATTTATGTACTTCACTCCAAAAGGGGTAGGGGAAGACAAGAGATCTCATTAGTATGAAACAAGGAATAGACTTGAAGTCTCTGACCTTCGGTCCAGACGGAGTGGATCATCTACTTCAACACTCAAATACTAATTAACCACACCCTAGGCCAGAATCGCTCATTTGTAGCCATACCTGTTGTTAACAGCTTGAGAGAGCAAAAAGAAGCTCGAACTCTCCGACTTTCAGACAAGGCGGAACGGGCTCACCTCTGTGTATGCGCTGACATTCTTACGTGAGTGTTCCGCTGCAATTTATTCACCAGTATTTTGTAGTTTTTGTGTTTAACTATTGACATTTCTCAAACTAGTGCAGAAAATGGTATCAGAAAGGGTGCTAGATAATTATCCAACAGTCAAAGCAAAACAATTGACTCTGGAGACGGAAAATAGATGGATATAGCCCTATGTTACATATATTCATTGAGTATACAAGTCTGGGGGGAAAGGCAGCAAATGAGGGTTACTTTTACCATTTGCTTTCTGCCAAGTATGACAGCAAGGAGATTAGCTAAATAAATAATTTGGTGATTTGAATAAAAAAAAACTGATGGGAAATATGTACTTCAGCAAGAGAAGTCCTTAAAGAATTGGAAAACCAGAAAATCCAACTCAAGACAATAATAGACTGTTGATAATGTTGAAGTACCATAGCTCATAACGATTGCTCAATTAATCAGCTGGAATAAACCAAATTGAAAACCTTCCCTTTCCAGGTAAACCTATAGGTGTTCCAGGTGCACTAAAAATAATCCCATAAAATTGACAAGAGAAGCAAAATGTATTGAATTCCCTCCCCCAAGCACCAGTAGGAATATACATTAATCAAGTAAATATGAGTTTGCTAAATTGGTAGCATTTCAAAGGCTGTAAGACCCGAGTGAGTGAGGGATTATAAAGCAAGTATTATAGAGCAAGTGCCTGGTTCAGATCGAGAAAATCTGGATCGATGGGCACAGCAAAATAACAGCCTTGAAGCAGCTTCAATAAGAAAGCTATTGTACTTAATGAGCAAGTTAGCTGCTACCAAGCCTATACTCCTGAAAAGTATTTTCTGTAGCAAACATCTAATCCTCTGATTGCCCTTGGTGCTATTTAAAAGGGAGTGGAATATATGTCTAATCTCATAATTGGTTGACTAATTCCATTCAAAGGCACAAAAAAGTATGTCTAAGTAATATTGAACAGAGATAGCCTGTTGGTTTCAGTTAATGATTTCTCTTCAAGTCATTCTCCAGACCCTTCTAAGGAAAGATTTGTTTGGGCTTGGTTTGGTTTTTGAAAGGGACAAAAATGTTATTATCAAAAGGGCCCCAGGTAACAGCAGGAACTCCCCAAAAATCAGTCACTGAGATAGTAAGGCCCTATCCATTTCACGGAGACTAACCAGATTAGTTTTCATGCCGAAGTCCAGTGTTGTTTTGTGGGAGTTGCTCACTGTTCTCTTCATAAATGAGAGTACCCTTAAAGTTGTCTATTTTATACCTGCTAACTATAATTTACTAGTAGTAGGTTGGCATCTTATAGGTAGGCTTAAATTAAGATGATCATCAGGCAGATCTACACAGTAATCTAGTATGAGATGATGCTTTGGTCAGTCTTCGTGAAAGTCAGGCATTAAATTAAGGTTGTATTGTATTGAGTTTGCATGACCATCACAATATACTATATATTGGATGGCTCAAACATGAAGAATTTGTTTTCTTGCAGATTCGAAAGAAAGAAATCAAAGATTAAGGTATCAATATGTTTGGATTCTAGAAAGAACTCTTCCATTCTTCCTTTGTCTCCTCCTGAGGGGGAAAAAAAAAGCAAGAGGAATGGCATTCTAATACCTTTTCCAGCAAGGGCATTAACCCATTGTAAAGATGCTCTCTCAAGAACTCATCTAAATCCAATTATATCCTAGAAGTCCAATGTCCAAGCATCATTATGTAGAAGTTAGAGAGCATCAGTGCATGTAATCTAATACACTGTGAGTAGTTGTTTCGTAGTAGAAACCAATCAACCAAAACGCTCTCTCTTTAACTAGAGCTGGGACTAATGAGGAGTTTTGTTCATGTAGCTTTCAAAAATGTGTGTGTGTTATCTGAAGGAGAAGTGGTGTTGTATTTTTCTCATATTCATATATATTTTTGTAAAAAGTGAATAGATAGATGATAGCTGGATAGATAGAAGACAGACATAGAAACACAGGCAGGTAGATAAAGAGGTGATAGATAGATAATAGACTTACTAAGTCTATCCCAAAAAGTTGACAGTTGTGCAGAGATCAAGCACTAAGAATGAGGGATTTGATAGTATAAGAGGGAAGGAATAACATATTAGCATATCTAGAAACTTAAGACACTGTATAATAATTGAAACAACTTGAGAAAATTAACTAAAGCATGAAGACCAAAGCAGGTTCTCCCATGGCTCTGATTAGCTGGATCTTGTTCTGTGGTTTGTGACCAGAAGCTGTCAACTTTATATAGTTGTCATTTTGGTCAAAATACCCAAGACTTGATTCTGTTCAGTTGATTATCTTCTTAGGAACCTTTCCATATGAGTACTCTTCTGTTGCTGTATTAAAATATTATGACTAAAAGCAACTTACAGAAGAAGGAACTTGTTTTGGCTTACAGCTCCAAAGGAACAGAGTCCATCAAGGCCAGAAAAAGAGCTGCAAGCTGGCTCATTACTTTTCATCCACACACAGGAAGCCTAGAGAAAACTGGGAACAGGACAAAGCTATACAGTCTCAAGAGATGAAATTCCTCCACCAAGGTCATACGTTACAGAGTGCCACCAACTGAGGATCAAGTCTGCACAACGATGAGCGTGTGGAGGACATGTCTCATTCAAAACACCACAAGGGCTTGCTGGAAGAAGCCCATTAACTGTGAGTTCACCTATGTGTTAATCCACTCCGAATGAGGTTAGTTCCTTCATGACATCCAAGGAGTAACAAACAATACCATTAAGGGCAACAAAAATGCCTTCAAACACAGAAATCCAAAGGACTCCAAAAGCATAGGCATTTTTCATTTAGAATTTCATGTATTCCTCCTGGCTCTTCTCAAAGACTGGCAGTGTTGGGGACTACAGCATGTTTCAGTGAGTAGTAAGACTTTGAAATTCTTAGATGGGCAGTCCCACAGAGAAGCTTCCCATTGCTGGAGTGATGTCAAACATCAAAAATCAAGGCTTTTTTTTCTAGACCTTCACACTTTGGTTTTTTGACTGAAAACCTCTGATCAATACCGAGGATAAACAAACACTGACCATGACGCCTCTAAAATTCATGACGGGTGTTAGCTAAGTAAAATGTATTCGGGATTTTCTAAGCTTTGGTTTCTTGGACACAGCAGAGTAATGACCTTGATGAAAAGCTGGGACAAGTGGCTGTATTAATTTTTCACAGTGTTACCTTTCAGGCACAAGAGCGTCCTGGAGCAAACAGTAATCTTCGTGTGGTCTCAACACTGTTTAACACGGAACAGGAAAGCAGGCTTGATCTCGGTCATGCCCTGGACAACAAGTTGCATTGTTTCTATTTTCAAGAGCAGGGAAAGGAAAAGCAAACTGTGTTTGATACATGAGAAATGAATAGGTCAGACACCTACTAAGTTCCTAAGATAAATTTATTGTCAGAGAAGCTGGGTGGGGATTTCAAAGTCCTCTGGTTTTGTTTGTTTGTTTGTTTTGCCTTACCATACTACCTGGATGCAGTAAAATTGCATCAGTAATTAGTGACGATGTGAGCTGTCCAGCTGATGAAGAGAGAGCATAATCACTTCCCACTTCTTCTGTGACCATGATGATAATAAACAAAGAAGCATTTCTTATTCAACAGAATAAACAACTTTGGAGAATACAGGACAAGGGAATTTCTTCCATATACTAGAATCAAAATCCAATAAATGAACTTTTTTTTTACAGGTCAGATAGTCATCCGCATAACCACCGCTAAGCGTCACCAAGGGCTGTGGACCAGAACTAACTGTCTCTCTCCCTACCCCACTTTGATGACATTTAATCTACTCTTGTGGGTGGCGCATGTATGGCAGTCACAGTTTATTTTTGGAGGAAGATCCCTGTCATAGGTTTTCTTTTTAGTTCATAGACTATCAGATAGCATGAAGTCATATCCACTATGCAAAGGAGAGTGTTCCACTCCTGAGATATGGGGAACATGGAAACACACACACACACACACACACACACACACACACTTGAAGCGCATAGTGGTTCTGGGCCTCCATTCCCCAGGCATCTCCATGTATTCAGCATTCTGAAAGCTCCCAACCCTGTCCTTCTGGAGGTTTATGGCTTCATTGCATAGGTTTGTGTCTTAGCTTCAGTTTTTATTGCTATGGAAGACACCATGACCATGCAACTCATATAAGCAAAACATTTAATAGTGGTGGCTCACTGACAGTTTCAGAGGTTCAGTCCATTATCATCATGGTGGGGAGCACAGCAGCATACAAGCAGATGTGGTGTGGAGCTGAGAGTCCTACATCTTGAGGCAACAGGAAGTCAACTAACTGACAGTCACACTGAGAGAAGCTTGAGCAAGAGATTTCGAAGCCCACATCCATATGACCAACTTCCTCCAAGAAGGCCACACCTCTAATAGTGCCACTCCCTTTGGGAGTCATTTTCTTTCAAACCACCACAGGGGTAATTTCCTTTCAAATCACCACAGCTTGACTGATTTGAGCATGTTTATCAGCTCAACTTCCAACCACTTTATTATCCCTAGAGATCAAGGAGTGTGGGATTGAAAATCCCAACCTCCTAATCATGTTACTGGGTCTCTTGGCAGCCAGATTCTATGAGACTATCCAGGAGCATGCCAAGATCTGCCTTATTAGAACAAAAGAAGTTCCTGCCATCAAATCAATTCTGGTGAATTTGGCAGCTCTGTGCCAGAAGTTCCTATCAGGGTTAGAGACCAAACTCACAGTTGAGGAACTGCCTGGCACCTATCTACAAGGATGTGAAAAACTGATTCTCGAAATCAAGCCTAGATGATTTTATCATACTGTATAATGCAATATTAAGACAAGGAATAAGGACCTACCCCTTTGTTGAATATTGAAACTAAAGAACATTTAATTTTAAAAGGAGGTTGAGTTGGAGATTGCTCAGTGTTTAAGAGCATGGTCTGCTCTTGCAGAAGATTCAAGTATGTTCCCCAGCACCCATGTCAGGTAGCTCATTCTCACCTGTAACTCCAACTCCAACCCTCTTCTGGCCTCTAATGACATGCACTCATGCACACATATCTTCACGTCCCCATATACATAATCAATTGAAACATTTGGACTTTTTATTAGGGTATTTTTCTAGAACTTGATTGTCACTAGAAGATGATTATGAGGCAACTATTGATAGATGTATGTAGACACATATAATAACCAAAGGAGCAGAGCATGGTAGAGACTAGTCAGCATACACATAGACATTTCCTTTTCTTCATGGGTCAGTTCTCTCAGCCTCACTGAAGCAAGCTGTGTCTCATTTTCTCCAAACAGGCAGAACTGATGTGTGATTGTGTCATTATATACTTCCTCTGGAAGACCCTCCACACTCCTCTTTCTATAGCTCAAATTAGAAAAACCACAACAATCTTGAGAAACATTTGCTGACAGAGATGGAATCACAAGATGTGAAAAAGTTTGGTTCCAACAAGAATCACTACTTAGAAGTCCAAAACTTTAAGCAGGATGGTTTTGTAAGCTATAAGTAAGCAGGTCTTCTCTTAAGTCATGGAGAATTTAGAGAATATTTGTTAAAGAAGCTACAACTGTCCAAATTAACTTCTGTTCATGGTACTTTCAGACTCACAGACATCTGGATAGGAAAGCTTGGTCTCTGATGAGTTTCCTGAATGATGAGACATGATGACACTACTACTTCATTTACCGCCCCTTTCCACATAGGCTGTTAGAGTCTAGTAGATACCAAGTATACTTTAGATTTCTTTGTGTGTTCCTGGTAGCTTGAATATAACTGCCCCATAAACTCATGGGGAGTGGCACTAACAGTGAGTTGGGCTTTGCTGGAGTAGATACGGCTGCTGTGTAACAACCCTTTGGCACACGGTAAATATGTATTACTCTCATTGGTTAATAAAGAGCTGACTGGCCAATATCTAGTCAGGAAATGGTTAGGCAGAACTTGCAAACAAAAAGACAGCATGGGGTAGAATAGGGCAGAGTATCAAGCAAGATGTAGAAAGAAGCAAGAGGAACATGCTGTGCTGAAAAAAAGGTACTGTCACATGGTAGAATGTGGATAATAATAAATATGGGTTAACTTAACAAGTAACAACTAGTTAGTAGCTATCATCCAAGCATTTATAATTAATAATAAGTCTCTGTGTGGTTATTTGGGAGCTGACTGGTCATTCCAACAAAAAAAAAACTCCATCTACACATGGACTTGTTAGAGGAAGTGTGTCACTGTGGAGGTGGGTTTTGGAGTCTCATATATGCTCAAGTCATGCCCAGTGTGCCAGTTAACTTCCTGTTGACTTTGGGTAAAATGTGAGACTCTCGAATCCTTCTCCAGCACCATGTCAGCCTGCACAGCACCATGTCAGCCTGCACAGCACCATGTCAGCCTGCACAGCACCATGTCAGCCTGCACAGCACTATGTCTGTCTGCACAGTACAATGTCAGCTTGCACACCACCGTGTTACAACACAATGGACTAAACCTCTGAAAATGTAAGGAACCCAATTAAATGGTTTTCTTTTATAAGACTTGCTGTATTTATGGTGTCTCTTCTCAGCAACAGAAATCCTAACTAAGATAGTATTCTGCTCAGTAAAGCAATGAGATCATTCAATAATATCTATTAAATTCTGTTTAATTTCTCAAAGTCTACAATCAAACATATTTATATTTCTATGCTTCTCATACTTCTTTGTAGGTATGCCATTGCTTCACTGGAGTCCTACTTTGTGATCAAGAAGAAAGAAAATCAAAAAAAAAAAAAAGAAAAAAAACTGTCCCAATGGCAAGTCAGTACTAAGTGTCATAAACCATAGAGCAGTCGAGAAAAATCACAGTCCTAGAAATTCTATACATGGGGGACAGATACAAAGGAGAATATTCTGTGTCTTCCCAAACATGAATATGCTTAGAATTTCCATGTTTCTGACCACAGGAAACTCCATAGACAAGATGAGCTAAGAATCACTAGTCACCTAAGAGTGCTTCAGATAGTCTTAGTCCTCTGTCTGTTACCATATCTGTCATTACTTCAGAAGCAACAAGTTGGTGAAAATGTGAAATATTTAAAAGTATCAAGCATAATCCAACTTTCAACTGATGCTAGCAGAGTTCTAATGATAAGAAAATGCAGCAAAGCCTGGTGATTAGCGAGCCATTTCTGTAAAATGTGATCCTTCCTGAGCTACAGACAGTGCTTCCCTATTTTTTACAGTCTATGAGCAGTCAAAGCTGCAAGCTGTCTCCATGACACCATCGCAGCCCACTTCTGCCTTGTCTGTCAGACAGGGAGTCTGCGCTGCCACTCCTGTCAGCACTCAGGGAAAGACAGCCAAGGCGTATCAGGGATGTGCTGTGCCTTTAACTTTACCACATTAGCCAGGAATAATTAGCAATGGTCTGAAAGGAATTGGATTTTTTTTTAAAGTAACAATTCACACTTCAGCATTTATGCAAATTTGAGTAATTTAAATGTATGAGATGATTAAGAAAGAATCTTCTCTTTAATTCCCCAAGAGCGTGCCTGTCCTTTTCTCTTTATCCAAATTTCTAGGATAGTCTGTTCTTTGATTCTTTTCTTAGATCACCACACTGTTTAAAAATAAAACATTGTAAATATATACAATGGAGTCAGAATCTTGCCTGTGGCTTCATATGAGACTATGGAAACCTCTAACAAGAACGGTATTCACACTGGTTTTGAATTGTCATGCTCACATAGAGAAGAGTGGTACAAAAAACCCACAATATCTACGGCAACTCTTCAGAACAATTTGTCAGGTCTAATAAATGTAGTGCCTACACGTAAACGCTTAAGTGCCTTAATGCTTTGTGCCCTTGCATCAATTAACATTTAATTTGACTTTTTAACAACCCCACTTATCACTAGTTTTTTCATGCCTGTGAAGCCAACAAATGTTTGCTTTTCAAAGCTGACAGTTTATTATTACTCATAACCAACACCCTTCCTGGCTACTGCAGTGAGAGATTAATGGACCACAGGGATGATCCAGCCGCGGGGCTTGCTATAAAAAGAGGGATGAACTACCATCATAGCAAATGCCTCCTTTGAATAAATGAATCTGAAAGCTGGCTAAACTGATGTCAAAAGGGAAAACTTCATCTTCGTTATATTAATAGTGCTTTTAATTATGCTTCAGAAGTGATATAAGAGACAAGAATTTTATTCTCTCATTTTTTATTTATATGTGGGTATCTATGTATCTGCCAGGGTGTGTGTTCATGTGGGTACCCAGGTAGGAGAGAAGAGGGAATCAGATTCTCTGGAGCTGGAACCATGAGCCTCCTGGCGTAGGTTCTTGGAACCTTTTCCCCAAACAACAAGTACTCTTAACCATTGAGCCATTATCTCTCAAGCCCTCAAGACTTTTAGATTTCAATTAATAAAATTAATAGCACTATTTAACTGCAGGATTAAAAAACTTGTTAGTTACACACATACATACACATCTGTCCTTGTTCTTAAGATACATACAACTATTAACTCCATTGCACCCCCAAAACACTGGTGTGGTAAATCAGTAAATAGCTAAAGAGAGTCATCCAGTTGTCTTTTCAAGTAAAATGTCCATGGACCCTCTGATCAAAGTTCTCTTTCAAAACTAATTTAAGCAAATTCCCCCAAAATATCATATTCCAGTTCCATGAAGAGGCGTATCTAACACTAATTCTAATTCCTTCCCAATTAATTCAGCCTTAGGCACTCATCTTCCATCCCCCTCAGGGTTGTCTTTATGAGCCAAGGCTGGGGTGGGAACTTGAGCTTTTAAAGGGAGAAGCACAGCATAGCCCTAGAGCAGCTCCAACAGTCCTCTCCAGTTATATTTAACTACATCTCTGTCCCAGGAATGACGGTAAATATGTGACAGCTGATGATTTTGCCTATGTAGCTAATTCCTCCAAAGACTCAATCCCACATCTCAGTCTGTTCGGTCGCACACTGCAGTCTGTTCTCTGAAGAGATAAAACCAAGCATTTCACTGGAAGGTCAAGGTGCAAAGTCCAAAACGCACTGTTTTGAATCCATTCAGTAATGGATTTCCTTTTGAGGAAATTGTTTTAAATCAGTATGTCTGGCCACGACAGTCGAAAAATTTACAGATTTTATTCCTAAGCCTGTGTCCAACTTCACCCATGGTATTTCAGTTGTATTCATGTACTTTTATCAAAGTGACTGGAGCAGAAGCTGGAAAAATGGCTCCATATTTAAGGACACTGGCTCCTCTTCCAGAGAATCCAAGTTTGATTCCCAGCACCCACACAGTGGCTCATAACCACCTGCTTCTTGAGTCTCAAGGGATCTAATGTCCTTTTCTGGTCCTCATGGGTACTGCAAACACATGGTATAGGCACACAGATAGCCATTCAGGCAAAACTCTCATGTACATAAAATAAAAATAAAGGAAAAACATTTTAAATGACTATAGTAGATTTTAGAAAGTACAAGAAAATATAAAACAAAGCAGGAAGAAAAGAAACTTGAGCATGAGAAGCAGCCAATAAAAATATTCTAGGACTAAATTAGAATTGTTAGCAAATATAAACATATAAATAAATAATTTTCTACCATAAAAATATATTAGATTCTGAACTTATAGCCACAGCTTCAAGAAGCAACATTCAAATCAAAAACAAAGACAAGCTATGTGGTACTGATGCACACCTCTGATCCCAGCACTTGGAAGTCAAGGTCCAGCCTGGTCTACAGGGCTAGTTGCAGGACAGCCAGGGCTATACAGAGAAACCCGGTTTCAGAAACAAAAGAAAAGATCATGAAAAATGGGAAATAAATTTTAAAAATCTTTTAAAATACATACCTGAAGATACATGTACGTGTGTGTGTATGTGTGTATGTGTTTGTGTGTGTGTGCAATAATATATAAGCAGAGAGGTAGGCCTTCCAACAACAAAAACAGCACCCCATCTAAAAACACTAATATTAAGAAAAAACATTTGGAAATGATTGTATGGTTTAAATACCAAAAATCAAAAAAGTTTAAAAAGACATATTATATTTAAATCAAAGAATAAATAAATAGCAAAAATCCCCTAACAATAAAACAGAATAAAAAATCTAGAACTCTAAGGAGCTATTTCTAAGTCAGCCTCCACAGGGTAACTTAACACCATCCCAACAAACTTGTCAGCACTAAAACAAGCAACTGAACACCATGGTTTCAGAGAAGACTTTTCAACCATCAGACAAAAACATATTTGTGCAGAGGGATGAAGTGCTCAAAGATTATTCACAAACCTCTAAAACTCCTAAACGTCATAAAATAGAAAACCATAATTTCTTACTAGTGAACAATAGTCCAAAATAACTGTGCGTTTGTATATTTTAAAGCTTTCTTTTCTTCAGCCATCTGCCATTTACACTTGAAGTTACAGGAAGTACTTAGAGTTTGGGGGACCAATATATGTAGTTGAGGAGTTAGCCTTGACCTGTGGCACTAGCTGTTGTCTCCCTAGGCTTAAACGGAGCCTCCAGGCCCAGTAAGGCCAGTGGTCTCAGGGGTTAAGGGAAGAAGAGATGTACCGCTAGGAGGCACCACCTGCTACTGTTCCCTTCTGTCTGCTGCTACCATTTGCTCTTGTCACTGGCCCAAGGAAAAAAGTCAAAACAAACAAATAAACAAGACAGCTCAAGAAGACCCTCACTTCTACTGGAACAGAATGAAAGGACCTTAGTCAGCTGCCTGCTAACAGATCAAGTACGCTAAAATCTTTGACTAAGTTATTGCATTTGACATGAATTTAATCTACGTCTTAAAATGTAAATTTTAATTTGTTTGTATCTTAAAATGTCTTATCAAGGTATAACGTGCATCACCAACTCCCCTCCCTGACTTCACCTGTGGCAGTCACCCACTGGGCTCTGCGCTTAGACTACACAGTCTTTCTTATCTCTTATTAAAGGTGTGCTGTTGCTATTTTGTTGATTTTTTTTCTTAAAGAATTGTGAGGAGGATGCCAATGAATGCCGCCAACCAGTAACAATTTTTTAAAGGTTTAGACAGCAAGGACAAAGAAGATAAGTTCTGAAACCCAACGCTATTCTTGTTTATTCAAACTTCCAAAGAATTGTAAGTTTTCAGACATTAATTCTAAGGAGAAAACACAAACTGTAAGAAATCCATACGCTCAAACATCTACATCAGCTACATACATTTTCTTTACCACATGAATGCAGTCCCGGGAGATCAAGAGCTCCTCTGATAAATCCTTCTTTCTATATTACCTGTCATGATTTCTAATGCACACAGATATTTACTGAACTAGACCAAATGTTGGCCCAGAAGAGCTAACAGTTATAGGATTGCGCAGTCTAAAGATCCAGGGGATAGGGAGGCTTTGGGAGGGAAATACATGTCTAGCATTCTTCCTTCATTTCTGGACTCCAATTCACTGAAGAGCCCCACACTTCATTTCCACGCATTATTGCTACCGTAAGTATTACATGTACATGTTTAATCTGCAGCAACCATACCAGTCAGTTCCTGGAGGGGAAGACATGGAATCCAGTTCTGAACAATGGCCTGGAGAAAGAAATGCTGGGGATTCTGAGAAATCTTTCCCTTCTTTATAAGAGAAAGACTGGAGGACAAAGCTCTGTTCTAGCAGCTTCCTTGCTTACTGAAAGTGGAGTGTTACGTGCAGAGTAGGTACACATTGCCAGCAGCCACATGGCTGCCAGCCATGCAGCAGCACTGACCACAGTAGTACAGGTCATACTAAATCAGCTGTCGAAACAATGGGGAGATGAGATAGCCTGAAGGCAGACCTCCTGTAGTGATAAGGGGAGCGGGCCCTGCTTTTCGTCCAGCCCAGCTCCCGCA
>LOEQ01001468.1:165321-179730 GCA_001685075.1 Bramus lutescens | reverse complement strand
TCTCTCTCTCTCTCTCTCTGTCTCTCTCTCTCTCTCTCACACACACACACACACCTGGGCTCTCAGAGCTCAAATCATGATATGCAAACAGCCAAATGTAATATAAAGACCACTTTATAAAGATTAACTCTCCTCTGAGCAGTTTCCAGGCCGCTGGTGGGATTCCACAGCAGAAGGTTGGATTGGAGCCCTCTGAAAGTTCCTTCATTTTCTATAGGCGCTTTGAGAATGCTCATAGAATCATTCTTGAATGGGAACACACCCATATGTTTTACACTGTTTTTAGGCAGTTAGTCTAATTAAGCCTCTTAGGCAGGTTAGACTCCCCTTGTGGAAACTAAGTAGAATTTAAAAACAAAATTATCTCAAAATCTATGAACTCTGATTGACGCCCCAGTTCCTTTGAGAGCTGAAGCAGCTTCCTGCTTCTCTTCTCTTAGGGAGAGGACTAATAAGGAAATGACCTCAGTAACTCTTTAATGCTAATCGCTGGAATTTCTCCGTAGTTTATTACTCCATGGCATGAACATGCCTCAGATTTTCTTATGGTTCCACTTCACTGTCGTACTTGCAAGTGCCAGGAATATTAAATTGTGCCTCCGCTGACAGAGGAAGAGATTAAGAAAAATAATTTCACTCAGATAAATAAAAACCTTCCCCAAGACATTATAGACATTCTTTCCTTCTTTCTTTTTTCCTTCCTTCCTTTCTTCCTTCTTTCTTTTCTTTCCTCCCTTCCTCTCTTCCTTTTTTAATCTCTTTCCTCCTTCCCTCCCTCCCTCCCTTCCTTCCTCCCTCCCTTCCATCTCTCAAGCTGGCGGCAGATTTTATTCTCTGTACCCACCTATCACCTTAGTCCGGATATAAGTAAACATCCAATCATCAGAACAGAACACTTACTCTGAAGAAAGTGTATTGTAAGACATCAAAAAGAAAAAAAGTAATAAATTATTCCCATATGTTCATAAGTCTTACGAAAGCTTACGTGGGAGTTGTTACGGAGCTGGCTTCGAAGTTAAGAGCCAGTGCTACTCCTAATGCCTCTGGTCTCCTCAGGTACCTGTACTTGAGTGCATACACATGAACAACTGGATTAGAAAACAATGTAAGTTTTAAAACCTATCTGAGAGAGCAACTTAAGGGAGGAATTGCTGATTTGGGGTCATTATTTTCGAGACTTCAGTTCCTGGTCCGTGACCTGTTAATTTTGAGCCCAGAGAGAGGTAATACGTCATGACCGGAGGAGCACGTGGCGGTTTACCCATATCATAGACAAAGACGGAGAAGAAATAGCGAGAAGATCCCTGCAACACACCCTAGTGGCCTATGGAAGCCAAGTAGATCCTGCTTTCCTAAAGTTTCCAGAATTTCCTCAACTAACCCCAAATGGGGACTAACCATTCAACACATGAGCTGTTGGTGGAGCATTTCATATCTAAATCCTATCAGAAGGGGTGTGTGTGTGGGGGTGGGTGTGTGTGTGTGTGTGTGTGTGTGTATGTGTGTGTATGTCTGTGTGTGTGTGTGTGTGTGTGTGTGTATGTATCTTAGTAGTCACTGTGACGAAAAGACTGGAATGGACAAGACACAAGATGCCTGACCTGCACTTTTCATGGGTACAACACTACAAATGTCTTCTAGGTTGATAAGGGAAAACTGCTAAAGCTTCTCCAACTGTTTTTATCCACTTTCTAACTTTTATAAGTAAATGAGTTTGCTTGTTTAACTTATACAAAAGGAAGGTGTAGAGGGTGAATGTGTTTGAAGCAGGAACTCATACCCATTGAGAATCGTCCTTGATTTCCCCATTTATAAAATATCAATAGTAATGATATTTAAGAGAGCTACAAAAATGATCACAGTGATGCAAGTATTTGTATGAAGGTACCTTTTAAGGGCAAAAGTTACTAAGTCCATATGTTTGTGATGTACAACAGACACTGAGCAGATTGTCCATTCAGCACCTGAATCAGATTTCATAGGTTTGGATTCTTTTCTACCTCAATCTAAAATCAAAAGGAAAAAAAAATATATATGTATNTATATATATATATATATATATATAGGAATTTTCTAGAAATTTTGAAGCAGGTCTAAATGAGCAAATAGCAAAACGTTAGGCACTTTTTACAGGCTTGATTCAGGGACCCCATCACCTATGCTTAAGACCACAGCAGTGGACTGTTTCTCCCCTGTTCTAACTACTACTCCTGTGTTTTGTGGACTATTAGTGTCATGTCAGAAACCAGTGTTTAGATGACCCAGTACTTTCCATGGAATGTTTGCCTAGTGAAGGGAAAGAGGCTGGAAGAAGAGCTGCATTTTCAGTGCAGATTATGGAATCAGGGCGTTCACATATGTATGGTAAGCAACTGCGTAGACCTGGAATTGCATTGTGATTTTGGCAATCTGCTCAAATGTCTTAGCTTATGGAAAACAAAGTTGCTCTCAGAAATACCAGGGAGGACTGTGGTTCTACAAAAAGATTCAACTAGCTTTCAACAACAGTAGAAAGATTCATAGAATTTGTCGAAGGTTGCTTTAATGAGACGTAGAGGACATCTAAATTGCTTTGTCACCTTAGAATTTCAGTTCATTATAACTGCCTTATACAGAAAGGAATACATTTCTGACATTTGAGATTTTAATTTGTTTTTTTTCCTTCTTTTAAAGTTATTTTTCTAAAACATATAGAACCAGCTCTTCCCAAGTCCCGTTCTTTCTCCAACAAAATAATGCATTTCAGAAAGTATGTTTAGTCCAAACTATCATGGGCCACATATTGGAATGGACCTTAAAAATATGACATACCAATGCTTTGTTTTACAAAGGGGACCAAGAGAACAGGAGTGTGTGTAATATGCTTCACAGAGATGGGGAGCAAGTATCAACTTCCGCAGTCCCCTTCAAAAAAAGGAGGAAAAAGCCCCATTTTCTCTCTCTTCCCACTAGAAAGGCATCATTTGCCTCATGGGGGAAAATAATTTCAGTTTGCCACACTCGGCGACTTCTCTGAACTACATGCATGCATGCTCCTGTGGTTTCCTACCTTTGGGTAAATATGTGACTTTAAAGAATGATTTTATGTCATTACCCAAGTGGCCTGTTTGGCTGTTTAAAGGTTTCCTCGAGCTTCATTCTTACACGGCAAGCATGATAAACTCATCTATTAGCCGACCCTCTCTGGGATGACCCAGCACATATTAATCAGCCCTAAATATTCTTTGCTATGCAGTGATTGCAGAAGCCGCCTCCCCCAACGACTAATAAATAAATAAATAAATAAATAAATAAATAACACTGAAAGACATAAGCTTTTTTTTTCTGCCTAATAGAGTCCTAAGGAGAAGCAGGGTATCAAATGGAGTTTAATATAGACACTAAATCACAGATGAAAGAGTCCAATCAAATTCTGACAGAGAAAAACATCTGAACAGGAGCATGAGTAGCAACCTACATAAAATACCATAACCACCCTGACAATGGAGCCTTTGGGTCGACTCTGGGGAAATTCCACACCCCATTAAAGAAGTAAGAAGCAGATATCCTGAAGGAATACTCTGTAACCTGCCAAGACAAATTGATGAGACATTTTCCAAATCATCACCGCTTACTTGACACTTGGGATGTTTATGCTCTTCCTCTTCTAGGTTGCTTGAGACTATTTTTAATGAGAAAATATGAGAAATCACAAAAGTAATAAGCCTCATTCTCATATAGCTGTGAGGAGAATAAAAAAGGCCACTTCATAAAATTTCTCCTTTATGATATTTCCCTTTCAAAAATACCAAAGAACTCTTCAAAAATATTAACTTGAAAAAGGTTAACTTGCATCTGCCTCATGCTTAGTGAGAGGAAAGCTATTTTTATGCTAACAACCTGAGAAACAAATCATGAGTGAAAAGGAGCAATATCAGTAATAATAAAATTTGTCATCTTGAAGTTAGAGCATCTTCCTTGCTACCACCTAGCCTGGACCACCATCACCATTTACCTCATTTATGGAAAAGGTTCCTCCCTGTCCTCCCTGGTTCAGTCCTTGTCCTGCTCCTGGATGAGGTGTTTAAATGTAAATCAAACTAATTTTCACGCTTCTGCCTCATCTCTTTGAGTAGCAAAGCCATGTCCCAATCTAGCTCTCTCTTCCCCCATCCTCTCTGGATCACCTTTCTCCCATCACTCTGGGATTTTGGTAATCTGTCAAATATGCAAAGATCTCCCCATGTCAACATCTTTCCCTTTGTTCTCTCTGCCTAGAGTGCTCTTCTCTGGGTCTTTGCCCCTCTCTGCTTTGCCACACTGTGTTTTCTGTAAAAGTGGCTCTTCCTCAAAAAGGCCTTTGCTCTTCCCCACATCCACAGTTATCATCTTTCCTCCCCCAACTCTACATCCTACACCCTGGCTTGACCTTGCCACCCTGGCCTTGTTGTTCTAGTTTTCTCAACCACTGTCTGACTGTATCCAATTTGCATTGGCTCGTGTGTTTATCACCAATACAGTCTGGACCTTAGATGTCTCCTGAAAGTTCATCACCAGCTGATGTTTTATTAGGAAGCAGGTACAACTCCAGGAACTGAGGACAGTTGAAGACGCCCTTGCGAGATCTCTAAGGGGATGCCTTAGAAGAGGCTGTTAGAGCTTCACAGCTTTCCTCTCTTTCTCTTGCTTGTGGGCCATTAGACACAACAAGTTTTGCTCATCAAACACTCCCCATCACAGTGTTTGGCTTTGCCATGGACCCAAAGTGATTGACCTAAGCAGCTATGGATGGAAATCTCTCTAACTGTGAGCCAAAATAATAATTTCTTTCCTTATCTTGTGTATTTTCTCCAGTAACAGGAAGTTGATACGAGCAAGAACAGCAAGAACTGGTCTTCCAAACTCCCTCTACAGAGTACAGAATCCATCAGGCACAAATTAGATATTTGGTAAAATAATAATAATAACAATAATTGCAAAGGAATCTGGGAAAAAGAATAACAGTGTTGCAAGTTGTCTGCTGTACATTTACTGCTTTGTTCATAATATTTTTATTATTGGCCACATTCAGAAAACAAGTGAAAATCCTACCAGATACCATCCTTTCCATTTTCTTATTCAAGGAGGAGAAAAGCTTGGACAGGTAGAGTAATTTTTCTAGCATTATATAGAGAGTAAGTGATGAACCAGTATTGAAATCCAAACCTATCTGACTCAAGGAGTGAGATTCTTTCTACTATGCGATACAATGGATATGCCATTAAAATTAATACTGATAGCAAAAGTGAGAAGGTACTTCTCCAGTACTAACATTTTAAAAAGCCCTTTAAAAAGCTCACCGAATTCTCATAATAAGCCAATGATATTGTTCACTTTCAAAATATCTCATTGATAAGAAATTTGAAGCTCAGAGAGGTAAGTCATTTGCCCAACTTAACCATGTCAAAAAGTGCAGGGACAAAATCAGCACTGGCCTTCAACCTTAGAAGCTTAGTTTCTAATCTCTCTGGGGCAAATGTGAGATGAGGCAGATTCCTTGCTGATTCAAAGTGAGGCAACTGGTTCAGGAACAGCACCAACACTCTGAAGATCATAACACAATATCCTACAGCAATACCGCTTCCTCATCCAGAGGCGATTGTGAGCGGCCAGATCCTGGAGGAAGCTGTAGTCTGGGAACCCACAAGTGAAGGTAGCATTTTAAATCATCTTAACATATAGTTTATAAGGTACTTTTTATGGACACTTCCCCCAACCGATTTTGATGACAGAAAAATTGCCGTGACAGCCACGTTAGCTACTCTTTGCTGTCAAATTGATTAGAGTTACAATTGCCATGGAACTACACTTCTGTGTCTCTGAGGATGTTTCCAGAAAGGTTTCACTAAGGAGGGAAGACCTGCCCAGCATGCAGGCAGTATCACGCATTGGCTGGGTTTCTGAGCTGTGTGCAAAAGAGAGAACAAGCAGAGCTCAGGAGTTCATTCCTCCCTGCTTCCCAAGTGTGGATGCAATGGGACCAGACGCCTCATGCGCTTGTCATCATGGGTTCCCCCACCCCAGTGAATTTTACGCTCCAACTATGAGCCCAAATAAACCCTTCCCTCCTTCAATGGCTTTTGTCATGCTAATGGCAAAAATATCAAAACACATCTTTAAGACGCACATCAAGTTCATTTGTCCTACAAGCAAAGATACTGGAGTGAAGTTTGTGGGGAAAATGTTAATACAGCTATCCTAGCCTGCAGTCTTGGGTGTTGAAACATGGCACGAAGCCTTGACTGTTGTGACCGCTTGACTAGACAAGGCGAGTGGGGTTTTAATGATGAAGACCCACTCTTTCTAAGCACCCAGAATGTAGATGGGGGTGAGTGCCCTTGGAATCAGCCTCCAGTGTGCACACCCTCCACCTGAGTCACAAGCAACCTCCCCTGGGCATGTGGATTGCACATATGGGCACGCATATTCTGCTACCACAGGCTGAGTGCACTAGTGGTAACATCCACCGAGGACGAGGAGAGCGCGTGCAGTTCTACCTTTGAACGTCTCCAAAGTCTACCTCAGAAATGTTTTGGGGCTCCTGTCCTTATTTTGCCTCTCCTCTCATTGCTCTAGCTGTGTGTCCCCACAGCGGTGCGACAATAGATGACAACTGTGTGCCATGCTGAAAACTGCGACCTGCCGGAACCACAAATGCACGGGCGGTCTTGGATGATTCTGTAAAGGAAAAGACAGTAGTAGACGCCTTGACTGAGGTCATGGAGACAGTACCAACTGAGGGTACCTCTCTGTACATCTGGGAACCAAGAGGTTCCGTTGGACTGCATCCCGTCACCTAGTTCATACTCGGCGTGGGAAGCCAGCACCCCTAGGATGGAATTCACTGATGCAAATACTAGGGCTGATCTTCTGACAAGGAGCTGTTAGCATTTATCAGGCAGAAGAGGGAGGGAGGCTACCTGAGCGATTGAAGTCTAAACCCCAACATTTTCCAAGAGAGTTAAAATTATAGGAGAGAATTTGGCTTTTCTTGGATGCAATACTCTGCATACTGATTAGCCGACTAAAGAAGCAAATTTATTCAAACCTACCTCCCTAAAACAAATGTCATCTCCCCGGGGGAGTAAGATGGTGTGGAACTATAAACAGAACTCCTTATTTCCAAGTCCTTTTTCAGGAAAATTCCTCTCTCTGCTCTCCTGCATTAGGGTAGTTGTAACCTGGCAGCAGCTGGAGCCCATTTAAGAAGTAATGACGGCCCAATATACGCATAAATTGTGTGATCTATACATACACTGCATGATTTTTGTTGGGTGATCTCTCAGCTTCATGGCAAATTTAGCATTTTTAAGTGGGTTTTTTTAATTGTTTTTATTTTATTTTGTTTTGCTTTGTTTTGACACACCAACAGCAGTTTCCCCTCCCTCCTCTCTTCCCAGTACCTCCCACTTGCCCCCACCCAACCCATCTTGTTGCAGTAAGACTAGTTACCTCCTCTTCTATGAAGGCTGAATGAGGCAACCTGTTAGGAGAAAAGGGTCACCAAAGGAGGCAAAAGACTCAGAGATAGTCCCTACTCCCACTGTTAGGAGTCCTACCCGAGGACCAAGCTACCCGGCTGTAACATATGTGCAGAGGACGTAGGTCAGTCCCATGCAGGCTCCCTGGTTGGTGGTTCAGTCTCTATGAGCCCCTATGAGCCCAGGTTAACTGATTATGTGAGCCTTCCCATGGTCTGCCTCTTACACTCCTTTCTCCTCCTCCTCAGGATTCCAGAAGTCCACCTAATATTTGACTGTGGGTCTCTGCATCTGTCCCCATCTGTTGCTGGATGATGCCTCTAAGAACACAAATGATAGCTTATGCTTGAAAGGATATGGTGCAAGGGGGAGCACTCCCCAATTGCTCGTGGGAGTGCCAACTTATACAGCCACTTTGGAATCAGTGTGGCAGTTCCTCAGAAAGCTAGAAATCAGCTTACCACAAAAACCAGCAATACCACTCTTGGGCCTATTCCCAAGGATGCTCAATCATACCACAAAGACCCTTGCTGGACTAGGATCGTAGCAGTTTTATTTGTAATAGCCAGAACCTGGGAGGAGGGATGTAGATGCCCCTCTACTGAGGAATACACAAAGAAAATGTGGTGTATTTACACAATGGAGTATCATTCAACTATTAAAAACAAGGACACCAGGAAATTTGAAGGCAAATGAATGGAACTAGAAAAAAAAACCTTAGCATTTTAATCATAAGTGCCATTTCTCATCTAAGAGATAAAAGCTTTTGGTGTTCTTTTTTTGTCTCCGTGTGTTTTTCCAGCAAGCCTCAAACTTGAAATACCTCCTACCTCAGTTTTTCAAGCATCTGAAATTATAGGTGTGTGCCTTAAAGCTGAGCTTACATCAGTTTTCTTTAAACATTTACTCTATATCAAGTTTTTAAGACAAAAGTTGACCTTCCCATAAGAGTATGTAACACACACACACACAATTTGGAGAGATTTGGAAATCATGAGGAACTTAAATAGAGCTGACACACCCCTCTCCAAGAAACTAAGAGAGCTAATTACAGTTAGAATGATAAGTCCTGTTGCATGGAAGACCCACTAGCCCAACCTCCCCATCACGTATTTATAACGCAGAGCTAAATCCATGCCATGGAAAAATACCTTTACCTTCGGTTAAAGTAGACTAGATTTTCTTGAAAATATCAAACAGACTAAAAAAGTACACTACTTTCTTAAATACAGGGGCAGAAAAATGATTGCCATAAAATATCATACCATTCTTTTTGCCTGTGGGTTGGAAACCTCTAACATCTCTCCAGTTTGGTTTTGGAGTCATCAAATTCTGATTACAATAGAAGTATTAAAAGTCTATGTTTGAAATCTCCAGCAATATTTAGAAAGACAGAAGCTTCTCCTTCAGCAAGAAGTGGCTCTTCCTGAGAGATATGAAGGTCCCTAAGTCTGTGAGTCTGAAAATAGGGTCCCCAGAGAAAAGAACAATTGAGAAGAAGTGGAAGACGAAGAAGGGAATTCACCTACACACATTCCTGTGAGGTCAGTGAGATGCCTCCAGCAAGACACTTGAGCTTCCAGAAGACAGAAAGCACATTTTTCTTTGTTATATCAATGTAACTTCTTAACAATTTATTTTTAAATGGACAAAGGGGAAGTTGAGTATTTTTTATCTAAGATGTTGCCATCTCTAACTACATTTTGATTTATTAGAAATCTATATATTTTACAAACCTCAGCAACATGTTCCCTAAACCTCCTGACTATCTATAATCTCTCCTCTTAGGATAGTACAGAACATTCGACCGTAATTAGTGTTCAAAGGTAAAGTAAAAGGCACCTGTTTGCTTTATTCCTATTATTTTCTCAGTCCCTGATCCCCTGTACTTTAAGGTCCTTGAATACTGCGGATCTTTTTCAATCCCTTTGCTTTCCTATTACACTATACAAATAAGTATACTACATAGCGGGAATTCAAATTGTTTTCATCTGATTTTATGTTTGTATATTTTAAAAAAGCCTATACCTTATCTTGTTTCTAGTTTTAATATAACAAAGCAATCCTTAATCACTTATCCATCCCCAACTCCAGTACATAAAACAATCACCTATATAGCTATGAAATGTATCACATAGTGATATCTTACCATTGCACATGTTTCTATTCTCTACCACTAATCATGAAAATCGCTTCATTTGTGAACAATTTTTACTGTTTTTGTAAAGGCCTTTTTCTCTCTTCTTGAGCTGGATGGCTATGACTTTTCGTCTGCTCACCTGATGTTACTCATCAGGTCGAACTGGATATGCTCAGTGGGAACTAAGGATAAAGGTTGGCTCACTGGATGACTTGTTAATCCGCATCAGCCAAAACACTTCTGACTTCTCATTTCTTTAAAACCTTCATCATTATTTACTAAGCATTCACTATACCTGAGGAACTTTAATAAAAGAAACTGCATTCAAGGACCTTAAAAATAAGACCTCCACTTGCAGTTGGGGGCATAGTGAGAACTCTCACTGAGGGTCATCCAATCCAGGTGCTTTATATATTAAAAAACATCAACCTTATAAGGGCTCAGATGCCCAGATGAATCCTTAGAGCGAGGTGGTATCCTGGTGGCGGAGAAGTGGGATTAAAGACCACACTGCTGGAGCTGTCTCATAAGAGATGAAGAGAGGCCAATGTTGTCAGACACTAGATCAGCATATTAGCAGTTTTGGAGGAAGAAAAGGCACTTTTCTTTTACAGAATGGGAGTTGTGCACATCAAGAAAATTTAAGTGCTTTCTGTATTCCCTCTTAAAGCATTGTGCCCTTGACCACTACTCCAATTGCAGTCAGTAACTACAGATTCTTTAGAGTTAAGTCACAAAACGCCGCCCAAGACAAATCCTAGCCAGACTCCTAAACAACCATGCTTTAAAAGAAGAAGAAGAAGAAGAAGAAGAAGAAGAAGAAGAAGAAGAAGAAGNNNNGAAGAAGAAGAAGAAGAAGAAGAAGAAGAAGAAGAAGAAGAAGAAGAAATCCTAATTTGTTTCTTCTCAGTACAGAAAATGAAGTTGTGTTCTACTCTTTGTGTCCCCCTGTTCAAATAAAATTAAGGAACAGTATTTTATGTACAAAGTCAATTTATCAAAATATCTCTCAAGATAGAGAAATGATTTCTATGCTTGGCCCTCTAGTCTTTATTCCTTTCTATTCTGAATGGAGAAATGTTATTTCCATTTCCTATTAGAATTAGTTAATCAAATCTAAATTAATCATTCTCAGGTGATCGACACTAGAGAAACAATCATCAAATAATTCTTATGGGCAAATGTGGTAAAGAAAAAAATTGTTTTAAAATTTACAATCTTTATTTTCCTTTACAACCTACAGCTTAAAGAATTATCACTTCTTTTTATTACTTCACATGACTTGCTGCATAGTCGTTGAACTGTGAGCTCAAGGGAAGTCTGACAATCATATAATCTAGCTCATTCATTTTATAGGCAGAGGGAGGTACATTTAATAGCAGTGCCAGGTCTTGTGATCCCAAACCTGGTGTGTTTGCCCATTTATTGCATATTTTCCCTACTGTGAAGTGCTCCAAAGTGGGAAGTCCTGTGCTTTATTCTCAGCAAACCTGTAGAATACAATTGCCAATAACTACTATAATTAGAAGACCCCTTATAACCACATTGGAAAGTTTCGGACAGACTAGTGGGCATCACTTTGAAAGTTTACCCCTGAACTCAAGAGTGCTGCAGTCAATCATTAATGTTTCTTGGGGTGAGACATCTTTTAGTAAGAGATCAGCCGATTCTGATGATCAAAACCCAACTCCCAGGAAGGAATTTGATGTCACTACCATCAACAAAACTTAACTTGGGTAAATGGTGGCATAGTGTTTTGAAAGAAAATGCTCCACGGAGACTCACAGGGAGTGAAACTAGCAGGAAGTGTGGCCTGTTGGAATAGGTAGGGCTTTGTTGGAGGCAGAGCATCACTAGGAGGAAGGCTTTGAGGTTTAAAATGCTCAAGCCAGGTCTATTGTGACATTCACTTCTTGTTGACTACTGATCTGGATGTAGAATTCTCAGCTCCTTCCCCAGCACCATGCTTCCCACCATAATGATAATGGACTAAACATGGAAACTATAAGCCAGCCCCAATTCAATGTCTTCCATTGTAAGAGTTGTTGTGGTTATGGTGTCTCTTCATAACAATAAAACCCTCACTAAGACAGAACAGAAATTGGTACCAGGAGTAGGGTGTTGGACTTTTTGTTTGAATGAATATAAACTTTGGGACAGAGGATTGGAATAGCAGTTGAATGTTTTAAGTGGGGCTTAATGGGGCATCCTAGCAGGAACATGGAAGACAATGGTGTTGAGTGTAGTTTGAATGGGCAGAGGCTTGGCTCAAGAGGTTTTAGAGGAGAAGAATATTTGTATGTGGCCTAGAGACCTAGAGACCCAACTTGTGATACTTTGGTGAAGAATGTAGCTTCTTTTGAACCTTGTCCAAAAAGTCTGAATTAAAGAGTTTTGGATTAATTGTGTTAGTGGAGGAAATTTCAAAACATCCTAGTATTGACTTTGTCATGTGGTTGTTAATGTTCATTCTTATGGTGATCTATAACGAAAAAGAACAAGCTAAGAAAAGAAGACAATGCAGAGTTTAAATAGAAAAGGGGCACCAATAAATGGAATGGAGCTGAATCCTGTATTCAAGGAGATAAACAGATTAAGTAAAATCCTGATGTTAAATAGAATAAAGGGAGTGGTAACTTCAGGGTAAGATCACACCCAGCTTATCCTCCAGCTGAGTTGGGTATGGTGGCTTACTCCTTTTAATTCCAGCCCTTAAGGGACTGAAACAGGTGGATCTCTGAGTTTGAGGCCAGCCTGGTCTACAGAACAAGTTCCGGAACAACCAAACTTAGGCAATGAAGGAAACCATGGAATACAGAAAGCTGGTGAAGATGTAATTGAATGGATGGGCCATGTTCCAAACTCATGAAGCAGGAGAACATTGCAGCTCTGGCCACATGACTCTACCGTTAGATTCAAGGACAGAAAAAAAGGGATTATGGACTCTCCCCCCACAACCTAGGAAAGCCACTGAGGCCAGGCATGTGTCAGTATTGTCTCTGCATGGAGGCCCATGAAGGCCATTGTGTGAAGCTGTGAAGGTGAAGCCTGGATTGCTTTGGAGACCCCAAAATGTTGGAGATGACAGAGCCATGGATACCTACTGATGAGAGCTGCTAAAAGGAAGTGGAACCAGCCCAAGAGACAGAAGTGTGGTGCAGCCAACAAAGCTGAAAGGAGTTGGAGATCTTTCGTATCTTGACATCAAACACGGGGATTGCCCAGTTGGTTTCCTGGCTTGCTTTGGTCCAGCGTCTCTTCACTATGTTGCCTTTCTTCCATATTGGAATGGTAATGTGCATTTTGTAACATTATATGTTGTTGATCTGTTTCTTTTTTTCATTTTGATTTTAAGGAGATTACAAATAGGAGATTGCATGAGTCTCAGAAGGCACTTTGAACTTTGGCCTTTTAAATAAATTTGAAGCTGTTAGAGACTATGAGGAATTTTGTCATCTTACTAAATGTGTTTCTGTAATTGTAATATGGCTGCAAATCTATGGGGGCCAGGGAGCAGAATGTGGGGGTTTGGAAGAAAAATGGCCCCATGGGCTCATAGGGAGTGACACTATCAGAAGGTGTGGTCTTGTTGAAGTAGGTGGGGCTTTGCTAAAGGAAGTGTATCACTAGGGGGCAGGCTTGGAGGTCTCAAATGCCCAAGCTATGCCCAGTACACAGTTTTACTTACTGTTGCCTGCTGATCAAGATGTAACTCTCAGCTCCTTCTCCAGCACCATGTCTGCCTACACACTGCCATGCTTCCCACAATGGTGACAATGGACTAAACCTCTGAACCTGCAAACCAGCCCCAATTAAATGTTTTCCATATAGGAGTTACTGCGGTCATGGTATCTCTTTACAGCAATAAAACACCAACTAAGACAGGTGGTTAGCTAATTATCTCTTAAATACATTTGGGTGTTTATAGAAAAACACTTAAATTTTATTTAAAATTCTAAGAAGGTATTTCTGTTTACAAAATACAGCTTTAGAATGCCTTCCTATATTTTGTCAAATACAATATGCAGCTGTGTATAAACAACGTTTCCCATTGCAAGTCTACGTTTTTCATTTCCTTAAATAAAATTCATAGTCTATGATGAAAACTGTTAAAAGGAGCTATGTTTAAAAGATGTAATTTTCTATTCTGTTCTTATAACATTTTTCTCAAAATGAAACATCTTGTGTCAAACTTAAGAATTAGCACAAATTTTTTTAAAAGGCATTGTTGGCTGTTTAGTGATGAGATAGTTCTTGAGAAAAAAAGAAAATCATCTGATGAGTGCAACAGAAGCAAATGAGAGTTAGTATTAAAATCTGATGGGGAAGGTAATATGTAATGCAAGTAAACTCTAGTCCTACTTCTGTTTTTGAATTTGCTTTGGAGGCAATGGGAAAACCATTCCATTACTGAATATCACAATACCTACTGTAATAGCTACAGTTTTATGAAAATGGTGTTCCAATTGACTATCTTTGAGGTTAAACATTATTGAGTTGCATGAAACATAAACTAAGAAAGTTTTATAGGGACCAGTGGAAAAAAGCTCTTACCCCAAACCTGATGATCTGAGTTTAATATCTAAAATATGCATGGTTGTTGGAGAAAAACCAAAACCAAACTCTAGTAAGTTACCCTCTGGTTTTCATATGCATGCATATGATTTTCATATTCATATGTAAATAGATGCACATGCACATACTAATAAATAGATAATAGATAGATAGATAGATGATAGGTAGATAGATAGATAGATAGATAGATAGATA
>LOEQ01001468.1:118844-139638 GCA_001685075.1 Bramus lutescens | reverse complement strand
CCAGCTGCATGATCCCATAAGGGTTTGAAACCCACAGTTTAGTAAGGCGCATTTTAATATGTGCCACAATGAGGCTTAAATTCTGACAAATTCCTTCCAAAGAAGGAAGGATAAGATTTCCTCATTACTTTTTTATTATGAAATTACCCACAAAGCTTGGCATCAAATAATCCTCCCCCACACGGGATACAAAAATTTCATTTCAACCCCGTCACACACACCCCAGCTTTGGTTCACAATGGAAGGAACAGGAGGCAGCTGAGGTGGGGCACACGTGGTCAAGGATGGTGCACACGTGGTCAAGGATGGTGCACACGTGGTCAAGGATGGTGCACACGTGGTCAAGGATGGGGAGGCTGCTCTCCCAGCTCCTAGGGTGCATTTTCCTCCCTTAATAAATGTGGCCCATCTGTCCACATAACTGGACAGATTTTATTAAAATTCCCATACTGAAAATTTATTTATCTACAAAGCTCTTCGCAAAATAACCTCTCTCCAGAGACGTCGTTATGAATACAGCAAGCACAGCCAATTTTTAAAAATAAGCCAAACTATTATTATCTGCTTTTATCTGGCCAAGTGAGCCTCAGTGCTTCCATCAGTATTGAAAGCATGCTTTTTGAACATACTAGAATAAGGGGGCTCTGCGAGCAAACTTTTTTTTTTTCAGTTTGGCTGCCTGGTTTTGATCCAAAATAGATTCAGCCATTTCGACCACACAATGGTTCCTGTCACCTTTCAATGTGATGCTAAAACTGACCACAAGGACTTAAAAATATCTTTATTTTTCTGTTTCTGTTTGGGCTTTCTCTGATATTCTCTCTATGAAAGTCAGTTCTCTTTGTAGGTTTACCTTCCAAATGCTCATGATCTGTAAAACGTCAGAGCATGGGGAATGGACTCGAACCCTCCCTGCATTTTATGAATGAGCACTCCACAGCGAGGGTTCACCTGCGTCTCTAGGGTGGAAACCCCACCACAGAATACTTACATTATAAAATATACCCTTCTCTATATGAAGTTTTGTTGGCCTGGTGCTGGCATGTTTATCAATCTTATGCATTTTTGAGGATTTTTATAAACAATACCCGGCCAAACTTCACCCTCCTGTGTCTGCTGCTTGAATCTTTTCCCATCATCCTCATTGTTTTGAATAACTCTGACTGACACTTTGAGACACTTTTCATCCTTGAAAATTATTACCAACTGAAAATTCTAAACAATAGGCTCTAAGAAAGTAAATCTAAATAAGAAGTTTAGAACACGGTTGTACTCGCCAGGAATCGTCACGGGAAGAAGGGCTTCAGCAGAGCCGCGTTCAGCCAAGCAAAGGGTACAGTTTCAGCAGGAAACAACCCACCGCTGAGACACAGCTCGGCAACGTGGAATCACAAGGAGCCTGAAGCACCTGGTTTTAAAGGAAGAAAACGTTCATCTGAGAAGGGTAAAATAGAGACACTCAGCTCAGCTCCTTCACTCCATCAATCAGGGTGTGAGTCTCGGGCTATTTGGAATCTGCAGAGGATATATCCACGGGCTATGCCTCCTCCAAACTGCATGTCTTTTATGTATCTAAGTGCAGCTAGAGCTGCCCTTTCGTGCGTGGTGCAAAGCTAGCCACTGAAGTGTGGGAAGCTACCAACGGCCGCATCCTCAATAACAAATGGCTCTGCTTTCTAACTATCAACAGCTGACTCCTTAGGAAAGCATGGGGAATGGAGAGCACCTGCCCCATTTTTGCTGGGGTTTTGGTTGGCTTGATCTTATATGTGTCTCGTGTAGATAACCACAGCTTCTGTGACTTCACGAGTGGGACAGCAATGCCATGTCCAGAAGATGGCATTTCACAGCCAGAACTCTTTCCCATCTTTCAGCTCTTACTCTCCAACTCCTCTTTGGTGATAAGGAGCATAACACAGTATTTAGGGTTTAGAGCCAGGCAGCGATGGGGCATGTGTTTAATCCCAGCCCTTGAGGAGGCAGAGACAGGCAGATCTCTGTGAGTTTGATGCCAGCCTGGTCTACAGAGCGAGTTCAAGGACAGGTTCCAAAGCTACAGAGAAACCATATCTCGAAACGCCGCCCTCCCCCCCCCCAAAAAAANAAATGGAGGGCTTAGCCCTCAGTCTGTTCTTCCTTGCACTTTGGCCAGGGGCAGCTCTATGCGTTGACTGCTGTGTGATGTAAGAAGCAGCTTTTCTCACCAAGGCTGAAGGCAGCCCGGCTCTCTCAGGATCATGCACTGAGCTATCACCTACCCCATCTACCTCAGTAGCATTTTCAAAAAGGAGCTGTACTGGCTGTTTTCTTCCTAATCCTCAACCTTCATCAAAAGAAATGTTAACACTGCAGATGTCTTACATGTATGTGTGCATGTATATGCTGGTATGTGCTGTAAATATCTATCATTTACATGTACATAAAGAAGGACTTTCTTTTTTTGAGGGGCAACACCAGCCCTGCTGAGAATCCATGACTGACACATACCCCTCGTTACTGTTTTCTTATTTTCCCTTCCTTTCTTTTTCTGCTATTTATATTTATAAAAGTGGACACAGAAAGTGGACACTTATATTCACAAAGCCATAATTTCATATAAATAATTACATTTGCTAAGTATATAATGCTGCAATTAATATACTTAACTTTTTGCCTCTTTCCAAGAAAAAAAATGAATGCTCCAAACAGAAGCATCATACTCTTTTGAAAGCACGTAAGCCTGAGGGCAGGCTCTTCCTGGGTGAAGACATATGCGATTTCATTACACCCACCTCAGATTCTCTGCCTCATTTGAAGAAGTGTCTATGGCGAATCTTTCATTATTAGTTACCTGAAAATTATACATCTACATAATTGAATCATCAGGACTTATACACACACAATGTCATAAATGATGAGTTTTTACAGGTGGAGACCCGGGCACACAATTCTCAGCAACATCAATCAGCGTAACCTGCCTACAACCAGAAAGTAATCAGGTTTTATCTTCATTCTTAAAAGACTGGGTGTTTTGCTCTTGGTAATTAAGGTGGGCTCAATGGTCTTCATAGATTCCAAACTCAGTCTCATCTGTGAGAAGTCTCTCATGAGGACCTTGCAGTAGAACCGTCTATGACAGCAATGGCCTCGGCCTGGCAGTCATGCGCTAATCCTCCCATATGGATTTATTTGAGCTTTGCAGAGTCGATAAGGAGTTTATAGTATTCATCTTGACAAGATCTTAAGTGGTTTCTTCTAAAATTCATCTTTCAAACAAATTTGTTTTATATATTTAGATATGTGCACGAGAGTTTTATAAGAAGAAGTCATTCCATGATTTTTTTAAAAATGCTTAAATTTACTGCCACATATTGAAAGTGATCCCCTCCTTCCTAATGACTGTGATAGAGATATATAAAACTGAATGTCCCCATAAGGGAGCTCATGTGTTTTATATGGGAACAAAACATGACGGAACGTTAGACATAGCAGCCCTCACAAGCTCACAAGCCATCCCTTTAAAGGGACAGACATGGGAACAGACAACCTTCTAGACTTCTAAGAGTATTTGTCTTGTTAAAGTAGGGGAGAAGGAAGAGAGCTATAATAGCAATATCTTTTTAATTATTATGAATGGAGCATCATAAACACACTAGTTGCAGAAAAGAAAATATAGTCACCCCCTCACCTTCAATTCCAACCTTTATAGTTCCAGGTACTCACAGTTGACTGTGTCTGAGATATTAAGCAAAAAATCCCAGAAACAAACAATTCATATATATTAAATAATTGCCATAGTATATTGTTACAGTTATTTCTTTTTTATGTTAGTTATTATTATTAATTCACTGTGTCTAACATGTTAAACTTTATCATGAGTATGTATGGCTTGAAAAACCCTAGTAGCATAGGCTTCAGTAATATGGGTGGTTTCAAATGCCCATTGTAGGTCTTGCATGAGATATACTGAAGATAAAGAAGGACTCCTATAAAAATGGCTCACTACCAGCCATGGAGAGATGGCACAGTATTTAAGAGCACTTGTTGCTCTTTAGAAGGCCTAGGTTCAGTTCTTAGCACCTACATGGTGGTTCACAGCCAGCCATAAATCTACTTCCATTGGATCCAATTCCCTCTTTTAATCACCATGAGCACAAAGCGTGCATATATTACACAGTTATGTGTGCAGGCAAAACATTCACACATAAAATAAATAAATTTTGGGGAAAAGAAAAGAAGGAATGTCTTGGTGCATTAAAGTATGCTAGCAACTCGGTCATAGAGCACTGGTGCAGCACACACAAGCCTTAGTTTCAACTCTGACCACCCAAAAGAGTGAACAAGCAGAAAGCAGATGACATGTCCTGAGTGTTAGCCACAGTAAGCTAGGGTCACATTACAACTGCAATGATGCAGGCTGTTTTCACTATCAAACAAAATATCAGAGCTGAGTGTGGCGACTCACACCTGGAATCTCAGCACTTTGCAGCCTGAAGCAGAAGGGTTACCGTGAGTTTGATGTCAACCTGTAGTGAAGCCCAGCTCGGCCTTAACTAATGTAAGACCTGCCACAGAACAAAAACATAGTTTCTATAGAAGAAAAGTCCGTAAAGCATGCTTTTGAAGTAGCTGGCATTCTTATGCCTTAGAAGACAGAGGTGCGACCTGGTACTTTGTATAGAACAATTCAGCAAGAACAGCCAAAAAAAAAAAAATCAACAAAGCACATACAATTCAAGTATATAACCACTACTAAAAAAATAACCATGCTGTATGCATCCCAAAATGTCAAGGGAGTTTATAATGGTAAAAATAATCACAAAACTTCATCAATAAGGTTCTAGTGAAATTATCATCAACCTATCAGTTATATAATAAGAAACAGCTCCACAGGTTTTATTAATCTGATCTAAGACACAGAGCACTTTAAAAGTAGACTGAAGGAAAGAATGCTTTATCTGTGCAGAAATATGATTTATAATCATTTCATATTCAACAGACACAGCCTACTTCTAGAAAAAAAACAATGTGATGCATTCGAAATTCAAGCAAGTGAAAGAAAAGCTAATCTTTCCTATACTCCCCTACTGTCATATTCTAAACCACAGGAGCGTTACCTAAAAAAGAGAGTTAGGGAGGGAGACAGAAATAAGGGAGCATGTCTACAATAAACAAAAGTCAGCACTTCAAGTGTAATCTTGGTGGTTAAATGTCTTATCCTCCTACTCCCTCCAAAAAGGTTGGCAAACTTTTTCCGGTAGATTAAGAGAGTGAATACTTTTGACTTCGTGGGAAACAGGCCTTTGTCACAATTCTTCCAAAGCAGCACAAAATCAGCCACAGACAACAACTGTTATAGTTAGCTTTACTTGTGACCATGGCACAGCTGGGAAGACAGAAGTCACTGAGGAATTGCCTCCATTAGCCTGACCTGCGGGCATGTCCGTGGGCTCTCTCCTCAGATGTTAACTGATGAGGGAGAACACAGTCCTTCTAGAGTGACAGCATCCCTAGGAAGTTAGGACTGGGCTGAGGAAGAAAGTAGGCTGAGCAAGCCCCGGGGAACAAGCCAGCCAACATTGTTTCTCCCCGGTCTCTGCTTCAGTTCCTGCCTCTAGGTTTTACCTTAGGGTTCCTGCCTTGGTTTCCATAAGTATTGAACTGTTACCTGGAAATGTGAGATGAAACAGATCCTTTCCTTTTCAAGTTGCTTTTGGTCAGTGTTTTATCACAGCAGCGGGGAAAGAATTTAGAACATAAGCAAACTGCTGTGGCTGTGTTTCTACTCACTTCACAGACAGGCATTGGTCTGGCTTTAACTCATGGGCTGCAGTTTCCTGACTTGTTCATCCAACTCATGGTCAAAGTTATAGATAGTATTTTTGCCCCTTTATAAGTCCATAGCTCCTAGGTACTGAAGTCAGACAGATAATGGGGAAGAGTTCACAAGCATAAAAAACAAGTTGTTGGAAATCATATAGTCACATTTATTAGATAAAATGGAAGTGAAGTTGGATTTCCCAAGGAATTTGTAGATGCCATGTATTTAAATACTGAATAAACTTAATAGATAGAGTAGAAAACAACTATAAAAATCTTACATTTTTTATTGCAGCACACACTATAATTTAAGGGCCCTGTTGAAAGCTAATTGCACTAGACTAATAAAAATATTACATTTCAAAATAGTAAATATTGACAAATAAAACTAGAAGAATTTATTAAACTATAAAATCCATCCACTCTTACCACAAGCCCTAATGCAGTAAATTGAACAGATAATAAAATTTTGAGTAGATAATAAAAGGTAATAGTTTAGCTTTAATAACTTGTAAGCTGCAAGTACTTCAAGTAAGAAATTTTTGGAACACTGAACTCAGTGTTCTTGCTCTTTAGTGGCTTTACTTAGTCATGTCTTCAGTGGAATTTATATCCTTGTACATTAAGGTATTATCAATGATTTTTGTTTATCTCAAATAACAAGAGAAATAAATATTGCTTGCTTTGATTTGATTTCCTTTGGTGCACTGAAGTAGCTCACCAAAATTCAAGAATATTTGTGGATTGCACCAGAACACTTAAAACTTAGCCAAAGTTTAATAGATCCCATATTAGAGGGAGTGTCAACTGGCAAGCATCAGATATTCCAATTGTACCAGAATTCGGGAAATATATATATCACTTTTAGAGAATAATTTAGCAACTTGTTAAGGTTATCCTCCAGAATTCTACATCAAAAGTTACACCTGAATAAGAGACGCTTGAACACCAGACACGGGAGAAATTTAGCAGGTTAATTTCAGGTAACTTTAAATGGCACACAACCATCTCCTCAAATATCTTGATGAACAAAATCGACAGTAAGGAAACATAAAGGTTAAAGTGAGTCCAATCACACTGTTTGAAAACAGTTCTAAAACCCATCATTGCAGCGTCCCCAAAACACTTTCACTTTCCGCTTCTCTTGGCCAATAAAAGGTACCACCAAAAGCAGCGGTGTAGATAAATGCTGCTTGCTTCCCTGTGAATCAGGACTGCCCCAAGTCGCCCGTCTCTGAAGGCTGGTCGTGCGGGCCACAGTATCTTCCTTAGACCACAGCTTTCAGCTTCCTGGTCTCATTAAAGTAACCACAGTATTTCACCCAGAGGCAGCCAGATGATCAAGGTCGTCAACAAAGTTGTTTCTTTACAGCAAAGAATTTTCTAAATAGTTTTGGCTGTCCTTGGAGGGGAGAAAACCATGCGTTAACTTCTGAAAAGCATACTAGTGGTGTATAAATTTCTGTGGTATTTGCCCAGTAACATTGGTCAAGCCTGCCATGCCTGAACCCCAGGGTGACTTCAAGAGCCTTGTAGATATAATTTGAAAACATTACAGCTCTATCAATATGGTGATAGAAGGGGGAAATCGGGGTAGGGAGAGGGTTTAGTGGGTAAAGTGCTTACTGCACAAGGATGAGGACCTGAATTTGGGTCCTCAGCAGCCACATAAAATTTATATGTGCTGGCCCACAGCGGTAACCCAAGTGCTAGGATGCAGGGACACGTGCACCCCTCCTGGGCAGTCACTCTAGGCAAACAAGAACCAGGTTTAGTGAGGTAAGAGCCAGTGGCTGGCTGTTTTGCTTTTTGGATCTTCAGGTTGAACCTCAATTTCTGACCCTGAGTTTTTATTAATTGTACTTTATATTATGGTATTACAAATGATCCTATCTTCTCAGTTAATACTCTGTCAAAATTTTAAGACTATCACATCTTGTAATATACAGCGGTGAAAAATACTTATTGAGTCATTGTTAAAAAATGTTAGTTGTGACTTTTTTGCACTAGGTAATAATAAGTGACCTAAGTATTTAATAGGTAAAACTTGTCAAGTTCTTGTTATAAATCATACATGGTACTAAACATTTATGGTGTATTTTATAGATGATTGGGAAGTTTGAAAAAAAATTCTCAAGTTAACCCAGAGAGTGGATGCCATGATCACTCAATTCCAGGGACAACTAATTTTAATGCTATCACTTCAAATGAAGCAAGCTATAGAATGATGTTTACATATGTAAATAGATATCCAGGCATGCAATGGTTTATATGTGTGTATATGTTTTATATATACTACTTGTATATATAAAAGTTTGAGAGATGACTTTTATATAAGATCTCAAAAGCATAAGTTTTAAAAAAAAAACAAAATTAATAAATGCCATTGTATCATTGTAACAATAAGAACAGAGAAAAGAAACCCTACAGAATTGTAATATATATAGAAGGGGGAGAAAGAGAGAGATTTAGGACCCATCATTCAGAGTGGGTTGTTTTCAACAAATTGTGTTGACAAAACCACTCACATGCAGAGGAAGGAAATGGAGACCTTGTCTTACACCATGTTTAAGAATCAAAACAGAACATCACAAACATAAAACATCCTACTTTTAGATAGGATCTCAAAAGACCTAAGTTTTAAAAAAGCAAAATAAACAAATGTCACTATATCCAACCAAAAGTCTTCTGTGCAACAATGGAAAAAGAACAAAGAAACCCTACAGAACAGGGAAACATACTCACAAGCCAGACATCTCAGAAAGGATTAATGTCCAAAATACATAAAGAACTCAAAAAACCCAAAAGCAAGAAATTAAATCATTTTAAAACTGTGTGAAGGGAAGCGCTTTCTGCACAGGCATTAGGACGTCAGTTCAAATCTCCAGAAGCCACATTAAGTCAGCAAAGAAGCATGCACCTGTAGGGAGGCAGAGTGACGAGAATGCCAGCAAGTCCTGGGGCCAGCTGCCATGGCACATGTAGCATAGCAGCAAACAACAAACAGCAGCTCTCGAAGCAGAAGGAAAAACTGACAGCTGACGCTTTCCTCTAACCTAATCCAAAGAGTGATAAAAACGTCACAGAAATCACTCTAAGAACTTTGAGGCTATGGTTTCTCTACCATCTCTTCCTAACGTTTTGTTTGTTTTTTTGTTGTTTGGTTTGGTTTTTTTTTTCTCTTACTGTGCTGGATAGTTCTATGTTGACTTGACACATGTAAAGAGTCATCTGAAAGGAGGGAACCTGTCTTAGAGTTTCTATTGCTGTGAAGAGACACCATAACCACAGCAACTCTTATAAAGGAAACCATTTCATTCAGGCTGGCTTCCAGTTCAGAGGTTTAGTCCATTATCTTCATGGCGGCATGCAGACAGACATGGTGCTGGAGAAGGAGCTGAGAGTCCTACATCTTGATCTGCAGGCAACAGGAAGTGAACTGTGTGGTACACTGGGCATGGCTTGAGCTTGTATATGCTATCTAAAAGCTCATCTCCACAGTGACACATTTTCTCAAGCAAGGTCACACCTCCTAATAGTGCCACTCCCTATAGGTTCCATTTTCCTTCAAACCACCACAGAACCTCAATTGAGAAGATGCCTCTGTAAGACCCAGCAGTAAGGCATTTCCTTAGTGATTGATGGGGGAGGGTCCAGTCCATTGTGGTGGTGCCACCCCTGGGCTGGTGGTCCTGGATTCTGTAAGTAAGCAAGCTGAGCAAGCCATGAGGAACATGCTAATAAGAACAAGTAGCACCCTTCTGTGACTTCTGCATCAGCTCCTGCCTCCAAGTTCCTGCCCTCACTGCCTTTAATGGAGAGCAGTTATACTGAACTGTGAGTGAATAAACCCTTTCCTCCCCAGCTTGCTTTTGGTCATGGTATTCCATAGCTGAACAACAGAAACCAAAACTAAGATATTTGTCTATTGTCGTCGCCAAACTTACTTCTCTCTCTCTCTCTCTCTCTCTCTGTTCCACAGGATCTATTCCCGAGAAGCTGACAATGACAGAGTCCGATTTCAAACAGAAAAGCTAAAGGCAACGGAGATCTGGGAGTTGGCTCAGTTGACAAAACACGGCAGAAGCATGAGGATCTGAGTTTGACCTCCAGCAGCCAAGTAAAACCCAGGCAAGGCAGTGTACATCTGTAGCCCCAATGCTGAGAAAGCAGAAATGGGAGGATCCCTGGAATTTGCTAGCTGGTGGTGCTAGCCGTGTTCAGACCCTCTCTTAAAAGAAGGGGTGAACAGCAATTGAGGAAGAGACCCTTTATCAACCTCTGGCCTACCAATGCACAGAGAGAGAGAGAGAGAGAGAGAGAGAGAGAGANTCTCTCTCTCTCTCTCTCTCTCTCTGTTCCACAGGATCTATTCCCGAGAAGCTGACAATGACAGAGTCCGATTTCAAACAGAAAAGCTAAAGGCAACGGAGATCTGGGAGTTGGCTCAGTTGACAAAACACGGCAGAAGCATGAGGATCTGAGTTTGACCTCCAGCAGCCAAGTAAAACCCAGGCAAGGCAGTGTACATCTGTAGCCCCAATGCTGAGAAAGCAGAAATGGGAGGATCCCTGGAATTTGCTAGCTGGTGGTGCTAGCCGTGTTCAGACCCTCTCTTAAAAGAAGGGGTGAACAGCAATTGAGGAAGAGACCCTTTATCAACCTCTGGCCTACCAATGCACAGAGAGAGAGAGAGAGAGAGAGAGAGAGAGAGAATCGAAAGGAAAGTCATAAAAAGCTGAAACTTCAAACTAAAAGGCTCCCTTGGTTAATACCCAGAGCTTATTCAATACAAATGATCTTTGTTATGTGTGAAGCCAAAAAAAAAATCATGTAATTTTACTGTTGGAAGGGAGTCTAGATGTTTCCTGATTCAAAGACATCTATTCTGTTTTAGAAAGGAAGAAAATGAATTGCAAAGAGATTAAACAATTTGCCCAACCTTCCTGAGCCAAATCCAAAATAATCTGGTGTCAGATCCAAATTAACCCTCACTGTCAGCCTCACAGTATTTTTTCTTCTAAACTAGAATAGTATGCTAAATATTAACTTCAAACAAATGCTACAGCACTTTCCCAGACCTCAAAAGTCACACCTTCTCCATTATATAAACAAAAATAGCCCACTGTATTATTGCTTTCTATGGGACATTTTGAAAAAGTGTTTTAATTGGCATCTGGGAAACTTTGCTTTTGATCAGTTGGTAGAGTAGAAGCCCCAGAGCCTATGTCAGGATCCTCAGAATGCAAAAACAATGTTGACTAAACACATGCAATTGTTTGAAAAAAATCTATGAAAAACAATGAGAAATAAATCCAACAGATTGGTGTTCACTTGCTATCAAGATGTTTGAATTCAGTAGAATATGGTCCTTAAGGGTTCATGGATAAAGTATGGATTCACTTGTCAAGCACAGATGTTTTTTTAGACCCAGCTTAGCATTCAATCAAAGGGAATGGTATCTCAAATAATGTTGAAGCATGTGTATTTTTAAAACGTTTTAGTAGTTACTTAAGGGTTTTGGATCATATTTATCTACCCCAATTATTTCCAGATCCACTCTCATTCCCCTGCTCACCCAACTGTGTGACCCCTTTTAAAAAAATCAAGATCAGTTTGTGCTGCTCAAAGATTCCTGATGTGTGGTCGCCAGTGGAGTATGGTCGACTTAGCAGGGACTATGCCCTCATAAAAAACTATCTCTCCCTCTTCCAGCAGCTAACAGTTACTAATAGTTCCATGGCTGGAAATGGAATTCCATGCCCAACTTCCATCCCCACGCCGAAATCCGGTCTAGCCTGAGATTGCATAGATCTTACGCATGCGGTCACAATCACTGAAAGTGTGTAGGTGTAGCCACCCTGTTGTCCAAAAGACACTGGTCCTTGTAGTCCACCCACCACCCCTAGACCTTACGTTCCCTCAGTCCCTTCTTCTCCGATGATCTTTGAGCCTCTGGAGAGAGCAGTGTGGTATATATGTTTCATTTAGAGCAGAGAATTCTGCCATCTCTTACTCTTTATATCTTGGTTAGTGTTAATCATCATCTACAGCAAATAGAAGTTCCTCTGCTGAGGACTGAGAGATGCATTAATCTACGGGTATAAAGACAAATCATTAGAAATTATTTCAATACTATGTCCAGTTAGCAGAATAGTAGTAATGGACTCTCCTGGGATCTATGTCCTGTTTATCCAGAGGTTTTTAGCCCAGTAACAATGCCAGGTATAAGTTTCATCCAGTGAAATGGGATTTAAAACCAACCAGAAAATGGTTGGCTACTCCCATGTTGCTCATGCCACTGTAGTACCCAGTGGATATGTCTTGCTAGGCCAATTGCATTGTAGCCAGCAGGATTCCCATCTGGGTATGACTGATGATTTTCTTCGTCATCAAGTAGCTTGCATAGACCCTTCCAGCACTGTACAAGCGAGCCCACAGGAATGGAGCTTCTAGGCTAGGACCAGCTTGACTTCCCCATATCCACTGTCTTACTCCCAAGTTCTAGAGGGTGATGAGGAGGAATGAGAAGAACCTGCAATGGTCAGGGCTCTAAGTGTGTTCTTTTAAAGATCTTTTATAGTGTGTGTGTGTTGTCTTACTTATAGGTCTGTGAATTTTCCAGGTTTTCCAAACCTTGGAAATTTTTGTATTTCTCGTATTTTACTTTTTACCAAATATTGCCCACCTATTTGATATAAATGAAGAATTTCAGGCTCAATTAAAACATGATTGTAATATCTAAATAATTTTCGGGAAGTGAGGTGGAGGAGTAGGGTGAAGGGGATGGGAGAGGAGGGAATGGGAACTGGCATGTACAATAAAAAAAGATCGTTTTCTTTTACAAAATAAAGTAAGCAGTACTCACAACAAAGAAATTAATAAAGTTAATTTGAAAGCATACACCGAGAAATTACTTATCATACACTCAAAGTTCTGAAATTTCTGTATCAACTTTAGAAAGAAATAGATGCAAACAACCATTCAGTTCCAGTATTCCTTGCAAGGAAAAAAAAAAAAGCACTCCAGTCCAGTTAATCATGAATTATCTGTTGCTGAAGAAACGGATCAGGGGTTAAGAGCAGGTATTGCTCTTTCAGGGCACTCTAGTTTGGCTAACAATACCTCACAATCACCCTTAACCGCAGCTCCAGGGCAGCTGATGCCCTCTTCTGACCTCCACAAGCACCTGCATGCAGGTGCACATACACAAGCATACACATAATTTAAAAACTAAATAAACCTTTAAAGGCAACACTAAATTAACTCAGTGAGTATTAAATTCAGTGTGAAGTTGAGAAGAAAAGGGGGGCTAGGGTAGAAATTGAAATGGAGGAAATGGGGACTGGATTAGATCCAAAGGCTTTATATACAGGTATAAATCTTAAATAAAATATTGAATTAGCTCACAGGATATCCCAGGGAAAAATCTGTGTCATAAATAAACAATATTCTCAACACTCTTTGATAAATAAAAGCTAAGCCTCCAATGGTTATTTCCTTTGATATCTTTATATGCAAATTGAATATTAGGTAAACACTATGCTCTAGAGGCAGAGAGGTGTAGAACTAATTATTTCTTCTCTGCTCATATATAGCAGGCACAGATACTTAAATTTTCTACTTTCAAGATGTCTCTATGGTCATGTTTCTGCCTTCCATGCTTATTTCTCATCTAATTTGTCTGTATGGAGTTTTTCAATTTTTTTTAAACAATTACTGTCATGTGTGGGTACAAGATGGGGAGACAGTGCACATGCCAGGGCATACTTGAAGAGGTTCAGAGGACAATATTGAGAAATCAGTTCCTTTTCTCCCACCTTTATTTGCATTCTGGAGATTGAACTCAGGATACCAGGATAATGAAGCAAGCACTTTTACCCAACCATCCAGTATATAGCAGCTATGTCACTATTGACCTTCCAAAAAAAAAAAACTTTTTCAAGCAAGTAAAAGCTAAATGTATAATCTTATTCACACAAAACACTCCATGCTGTGAAGAAGAAGAACACTAAAAAAGAAATCCTACACTAGATCATAATTGAGTATAATAAAAGGTTTTTTATTTTGGGGTAGACTCACAGATCACAATCCTCTGCTGGAACAGGAAAAAGCAATCGAATCCTGTGGCCAGAAAAGAGGCTGGACGCATGCTTTACATCAGCATATATAGTATAAGAGGCCACGCCCAAGTGGGTGAGTAACTTAAAGGTTACTGGGAGTAGGAATTCCTACAGCAATGCTGCACTCTGAGTCAACAACTGAAATCTCAGACACCAGCCAAGAGCAGCCATGCAGATGAATATGCAGGATTAGGTTTAGGGAGGTTAGGAGTAGGACTCATTCTGAGAAGAGGAGTACCTAGGTAATCATTGCAACTGCTGGTTGCCATGCACCAATATGGACCTGATTGTCTCAAGCAAAACCAGAAAACCTGTATTTTTATATATAAAATATTCTTATTTTGAACGGAAGAAAACTTACTCAAAAAGAGGCCAACGTTTCTTAAATATTAAAAATTGTATCTTTAGACAGAGGCAGCATAAGAAACATTAGTTTGGGACAGCGCCATACATTGTTCTGAACTGTATCTTCTCCTGTCCCTGCCTCCATACTGTCCCTGTGTGTTCCTTCAAAATGTCCAGATTTGTGTGTGGCCTACAAAGGTTCTCCAATGAACGTATCCATTTGTCCTCTGATGTTCTATAATATTTGGACTCCCTCTTTTATACAACAGTAAACACTCTAAGTTCACTAATTCTTTTAGTGTGTGATTTTTCACTTCAGCTAAGTGGCTGGGAATGCATAGGTCACATTGTACTCAACTTTAAATATTCCACTTTGAGCTACAGTCTCTCATCCAAGCAATAGTGAAGTATTTGAGACTTAATTACTACACAGTTTTAATGAAAGAATTAAAGTATGCACTCACACCTATGATATTCTCAATCATTGTATTTAATACAGTACTCGGAAGTTGTGTGTGTATATGGCTTTCTTTTCTCCTTCACAGTTTGTATACATATTTTAGATAGGGAACTTTCTAGCATAACATCAATTTTCTTAGCTCTGGGTTCTTTATTTTCTCATGAAATGATGGTTTGCGCTCCCCCGAGCACATCTTTAGAATGTCTTGACTTTGCATGTAGTGTTGAGATTGTTTTATAAACCAATTTTAGGCTTGTGATATATTTGTGCCATTTGTCTGAAAATACAATATTTTCAAATTGCTGTAACTTGACCTGAATATTTTCACAAGCTGAGAAGTATCATCATTTCAAATTTACCCAGCTAATCATTTTAAAGTCTTGAATATTTTTTTCCTAAATTGAGTTAGTCTATATTAAGATATACTTCTGAAAAGATTCATATGTTTTAATTCACAGATTTAAAAAAAACAGATTTTCTAAAAGTCAGTCTCATCACCTTGCTCCCCTGCAGCCTCACCGAAAGGTGATGTTGGTCTTAATGTTCATTATCAACTTTTCCAAGTCATACATTCTGTCTATGAAGATTCAAAATGAATTCCAAGTCTGCAAGGGAGCTGAGCTATAATTTAAACTTGGAAACAAAGGAAAAAATCTGAAAAATGTATTCTTCAGACTATTCTAGATGTTAGACTCTCTGATTCCTCTAGCTGAAGTGTAGGAGGGCAGAGTTCCCTGAAGGTCCCATTAAGAACGTGGGGAACTGAGCACAGATGAAATATCACAGGACTTAAGGAGACTTTCGTTGATATTTGAATTTGAGTAGCTGAAGTTCAAACTGGCATTTCTACAATTTAAGCTGCATATTTAAGGAGGAGAGAAAAAAAAAGCCAAGAGCTGGAAATTGAAATCCTCCCATGAACATTCATTCTATTTGAAAAATTAGAGAGTTGTCAAAGAACAGCCATAACATTTACAAGAATGTGGGGACAAAGCAAATTAAATGACAAACCTGTAAAGAGATTTTTGGGGGGTTCTCCCTGCTAAGTAGAATAGACATACAAATGGGCTGTCATGTAATCCTCAAGTTAAAACCTTGCTTAAAGAGTTCCACCTCCAAATTCACTTGCCCATGTGCAGGAGTTAACAGCAACCCTCTGCCAGCAGTGAACGAGGTCCTTGGAAATGAATAGCAGCAGTATTGTGAACTCTACTCATTGCTCATTGCAAACACCTTCTCCCTGCACGTGAAGGTTCAAGAGAAGTCTGAGTGTTTGGCAGATTATTTTACAGAAGTTAACTGTTGGATTTAAAGACAATGGCCAGAAATCGCAAGTGGTAAATTCATAAAACACTTGAATGTGAGTGTTTAAGAAAATATAGCTATGTATCTAGTAATTATGGGAGCTGTTTGCTCTTTTTTGTGGCACTGGAAAAAAAATACCCAGGGCCTCCTGCATTAGAGTCACATACTCGTCCTCTGAGTTGTGTGCTAGTGTATTTGTTTAAACCAGAAGAACATAGAATTATCCAGTTTTTTTTTATCAGAAAGTAAACCAACAACACCAATAAACTTTTAATTGTCTTTGTTGACCACCTCTTTCTAATAAATAAAATATGAAACACCTGTGCATTTTAGAGATTAAAATGGTGTTCATGTCAGAGAGCATGTAATTAGGAAGAAAATGAAACCAACTTCCATGATGACCCTCTCCCATGAAACAATAAAAAGCCAGCCCAATGGAGGCGAAAGCCTCAGAAAGAAAATGTCAAGTTGAGAAATGCTTTGACATAAAGATAATGCAATAATAAAAGGAAGGAATACTTGAGGAGAGGAAACAATTGAAAGAAAAACAATTTCTGTGTAATATAAAAGCTTCTGTACACATTTAAGGCATAACAGTCCTGGTAAAGGTTTCAGAAAATGATGAAATATTTTGTTGATCTCACAGAGAGAAGAGAAAACCTCATTGAAAAATTGCCAGCGTGCCAGATTTAAGCCAGCTCCCTAATAGCACGTGAAAGCCTTTGTGCAATGCGCTGGTTGGCAGATGGAATAGTTAGTATACTTCCCCCTAAGTTGGCCATCTTAATCATCAAAAACTTGTGGCTATGTAGCTTACATGGCAAATGGGATTTTCCCAGTGTGATGAAATCAAAGACCCTGAGATGGAGCAGAATACTCAAGGGTATTCTGGCCTCCTGAGTGGGCTCAGTCTAATCAGACATATGCTTAAAAGCAGAGAGTGTTTACCAATAAGGAGTTAAAGGGAGATTAAACCAAGGCTGAAGAATGATTAGGAAAACACACAGGCAGGGTAGGGAGACCAGGGACCGAGGAAGCCAGGTGGCCTCTAAAAGCTGGAAAAAGCCAAGGAAAAGAGTATTTCCAAGGCTCCTAAGGATGGATCAAAGTGTCCTGGACACCCAGCAGGGCCTGTGTCAGACCTTCCTAAACGAGGAAGACAGCGTTATTGTTGAGCAACAAAATTTATGCTAATCTACAGAGTAAGTTCTAGAATAAGAAGTATTTTTTAAGGGCAGCGTTTCTTGGTTTGGCCCAGCTCTTTTGTTAGGTTGTTTTGTTTTGAACGCTGAGGAGCAATCTCAGAGCCTTGCACAGAGCAGGCAAGTCCTTCACAAAAGGAATTTTCAAATACCTGTCTCCATTATGTGGTAGAATGACATGAGATGGCAGAAAATATGAGATAACTTATAAGTGAAAGAAATGTAAGGATCTTTGGAAATGCAGTCCAACTACTTACCTTCTCTTAGAGCAGCAAAGATGTTTTACCTGTGCACAATCTGCCTGGATCTCATTTGATCGTTAGACACTCAATTTGGCCACGTCAGCCCTATTTGAAAGCCTCTGTAGTGCTCCATTTCATTTAGAATTAGGGACTAATTCTACACCCGACATTGCAGCTTATCAGGTCCTATAGAATGCGACCCGCAAGCAGTTTTCAGTTGTCTCCCACTTCCTGGAGGTGGAGTCACACTGGTATTGTCCTCTCCTAAACATGCATCTTATCCTAGGCAACCCCGGCCCCCTCCACTGTTGATGTGCAAGCTGCCCATGGCTTATGAGAAACATTTTTCTGCTCAGAAAGCTATTCTTCTACTGAGTCTTCTGTTGAGGCTTTTGCTAATGTCTAAAAGATGCTCCTTGAATACCTAAACATATCTATTTTCATCTTTCACAGATGGTCCATGAAATACAATAAAAAATTATTTATTTCTCCTGATGATTTCTAAACTGCTTGATCGATGGCTGGTATTAAGCCCCGAGATCATCAAACCTTTGCAATTGTTTTATGCTCCTGCCCTTTCTCTCTGTTGTGTACTGGATTATCCAAATCCACGGGAAAACGGGACAGAAAGTATCAACAAAAATCTCCTTTGTAATTCTCACAGCCTTCCTGCTGATTTCTCCCCTCCTCTCGAGCTGAACTGAAAAGACATAGATCACCACAGGAATTCCTGTCAGAATATGACGTTAACACTGGCACCTAGAATAACTGAATGGGAAGGAGATGTACTACTTGGGGCTGAAATTCAAAGTCCGGAAAAGATGGGAGTGAAACAGGACTGCTCCACTGGCCTTTGGCATCGTCCAGGATGTGAAGATACGCGGGTCCTGGGGCCAGCATTCTGGAAAATGAACGTGTTCCTATGGACGAGCATCCCAGCATCTCTTCAAAGGATAAATGATAAAGCTTGTCTCTTTAGGAAACTGCTGCAACCTGGAATCCAAGGGCTAGTCGGTTCCAGGGATGCCTGTTTTTTATAGGAAAAGGCTGGAGAAGAGAATTTCTGGATCTGCCCTTGATACTGTACAGTGAGAACAGAGATGCAGTGGGAGCAGAAATGCAACCCACTCGTCACGGGGCAGAGGAGGGAGAGGGGGGACCACCTGAGCACTGCCTGGACTGGTTCCTCTCTCTGTTTCAAGAGTGAAAGGGACGCAAAGTTCAGATTTGGAAGAGGTGGCGTGCCTGCTTTGATTCTGAAGAATCCTCTTTAAAAGGGAACTGGAGGCATGTGCATTAAGGAGAAGACATCACACTACCGGCTGCGTTGTAAACTTTTCCAGATGACACAGGAGTAGGGTAGCCACATCTATCATTAATTAACATCGCTCCTGAATAGGAGAGCAAGAAGTCACATTCTAGACACCGGTGGTGAAACAGGACTTATTTGTAAAATTCAGACAAAATTTGGAAAAACACAGCCAGTTGAATCTTCCACTTCAGGTCCCTTACTCCATACGTTTATCCCACGGAACTATGGGAAAGGGAGGAAGGAGCGAGTCTTAGAGAAAGACCTGTCAGCGGAACACTGATGTGGACAAGATAGCACAGAATCAACAGAAACCAAACTGAGCAGCTCGCTTTTGCATGCATCTGAAACAAACATACCAAACCTGCGTATATACCACTATTAAATTCTAAATTTTATTTTTTTCCCAAAGTAAACTTCATCTTCCCAGCAGCAGGCCAAAATTTGTAAGTCATTTTCGGTGAGGTCAAATACAACCATAGACATTTTCCCCATGAAGTAAGCCTTTTCCACCCTAAACCTTAATCAAGACATGGTTCAAGTTTCCTCATGTGTAAAATTAAGAAGTCAGACCTCACGGTCTGAATTTCCTACCAACTCCCTAAGTTAATGACTGGGGGTCTCGCCTTTGAAGTACATACACAAAACACTTCAGGACTATGTAAGCAGCTTTCTTGGAGGAAATGGAGTGACCTGAGATTTTGACATTCCTGAGGTTTCAAAGACTTAGTGCAATAGCAATCCATGAGTCAATCTATATTTTACTTCCATATCTTGTTTCCTCCAGAATTAATTCATGAATCAAATGAAATAAATGATCTTACACCAATATGTCTTTTAAATTTTATGTGTGTATGTGTGTCTGTGTCTGTGTGTGTTTAGTCAGTTTCTTTGTTGGATGGAATGTTCAAGCAAGTTTAATCCTTTGTATAACACTATCTTTCTGTAAGTTAAGTTCCCCTCTGGAAAAGTAGCAAGTATTCTTTATTTTGCTTAATAAAAGACTTGTTAGAATCACACTTCCAGTATTAGCAAACCTGAAAATTGTAAAGAGCCCAGAGTAGTTTCCCTTTAAGTTTTAAGAGTTTGCAACTCTTAAATCTCACAGAATGGGATTTTCAGTGACTTACTCTATACCCCAGTGCATCTTGGAAGTGTTAACACATTCCATTCAATAAGAGTATCTTACAAATGCACGATTATCATGTTTTCCAATATGTGATGCTGTTCACGTCTACTACAGGGCTTGTAGGAGTGGCAGGTGCTGGTAATATTCTACTGTTCTTGAAGCAATAGAAAAAGTAAAAGTCATAACTCTATGGCAATAATTTCCATGCCATACTGACACTTTTAAATGTGTTCAATAGTGCTGATTTATTGGAAAGCTTACAAAGAAGTACTTAGAGCCAGCTTTCCCATAAAATCTCAGTCAGTGACAGAGAATAACTTCTATATCTTTCAAACTGTCCATTGTGAAAGATTTTTTCATTACGATGAAGGTGTTTAGAGGTTTTTGATTTAATGTAGAATGATAACTCCCTTGAGTCTCTGACTTCTGAAAATAACAAACAATGAAACGTTACCTGTCCCCAGAGCAAGTTCAATAATAGAATCTTCTTGACTATCCATAGCAACAAAGTGCTTCCCCAGTTTGCTTGAGCACTGTGATGTGAAATTCTAACTCTCATAAGTTGAAATTTATTTATAAATACATTACTTTGACCTTGTATTTTCCAAAGAGAAGATGCTGTAACTCTGTATATTCACCAGCCTTATGGCGGGATTAATTAGAGCAGTTTCCTGTTCAATTCTTAGAGTGAACAAATATAAGCAAATAAAAGCTTAGTCCTCTGCAAATCCTTCTTTATATGATAACCATTGGAATGTCAGGCATACTTTAAAAACACAAAAAAATCATAGGTAGTTTTAAAAATGCTTAAAGATCCCCGGCGGGCCTGCAGAGCTAGTCCGGTAGCTGGTGCATGGCAGGCCCAGGCTGATGCAAGATC
>LOEQ01001468.1:86673-104295 GCA_001685075.1 Bramus lutescens | reverse complement strand
ATATAATGGGCCAGGCAGTGCTTAAATGAATACAATTTGTTGTGTTGTTATTTCAGGGTATAAGCTAGCTGTGTGGGAGCTGGGCCGGATGAAAAGCAGGCCAGTGCTCCTATTCACCACACTGAATATTTGCATCTAATCAACACAAGAGGAAAGCAGGGGACAGAAAAGTTAAATCCTACCCTACAAAGGCATGTTGTTACACTAAATATTTCACTTCTCCCATAAATATCTTCAATATAGATTACTTCAGTAAGTCCCTTGTCTTTTTCCCTTTCATTTCTTTTATTTTTTTTTCATTTGTGATTTCAGAATAGGTATAACTTCCTCTATAACAGTTACCCTGGATTCTTACCCATTCGCAAATCCAATCACAGATAATCCCTACATCAATCAACAATAATAGAGCATTCCCAGGGATGAATTATGTCATCAACCTTCCCTCATGTTTTTACATTTTCCCCATACACTTAAAAGCAAGCCCACAACTGTTTTTCTGTGTTGAACTTACATATAGATCACCTATATTCCAGTAAGCTTAGCGACAGATAAATCTGATGGGATGTGTGGGATTTATAAGATATAAAACGTGGGGTCCAAGGCAAACTTGCTGCTTCTCTGCGGGTCCACAGGGTCTGTCAGCCTGTTTTAATGAAGCTAAGCTGGGAGACAGTGCATTAAAACTCGACAGTATTATGCATCTGCCACAGCAGCATGTCTGCTGCAAATAGGCCTAAAAAGCACATTCTGATTGCACGGGGAAAACAGAGTATATTTTCATTTACTTTTTCTACATACTGACACAGGGCTATATCTAATACGCATGTCAAAACTTCCTTTGTATTTCACACTGCCACACAATGCCTGTCAAAACATATTTGACAGACACATACTCCCGAAATTTCATAAATTAAAAATCAAAACATAGGAAATGAGACAGCCCTACTCTGCTCCTTCCTCCACACTGATTCTGCCACGCTCCTCCTGCCTCCTCGGATGTCATGAATCTGCATCATCTTTTTACTTCTGCTGCTTATTAATAAAAGTTCGCCCACAGTCTTCTGTTGAGAAAACGAGTAAGTTCAGATCAAAATTACAATTCGAGATTTAGCATCACTTTTATTGAATCAGACTGTATCTAAGAACATCGGCAGATGATGTCTATTGGACCCAAACTGGATACATTAAAAATGATAATAAACTGGAGGCTGTTAAGATGACTCTGCAGCTACGAGAGCTTCCTGCTCCTCCAGAGGACTCAATTCCCAGCACTCAGAGCAGGTGGCTTCCAACTCCCTGTAGCTCTGACTCTGGGGCCTCCAGTGACCTCTTCTGGTCCCCACAGGCATATACATACATCTGACATACACATAGAGGGAAACATGCATGCGCCTGGGGCGACCAGTGTCAAAAGCAGTCCATAGGGCGTTTCCTCCAGCTCTGTCTCTGCCATCTTGAATTGAACGGACTTATCAGAACATCGCCTGTGCAGCCTGGCCACGTCGTAAGAGTGCTCACATTCTTCAGAGGGAGTGTAACGCCGCACAGCTTCGCAAATGTATTCAGGAGACAGGAATTACTCTCTAAGCTTCGCCAGCATGATCATAGACTGAGAAAATACCAATTCTCCCCAGGCAAAAATGTTAATCCTCTTCTTGACAAAATCCTATTCATTTTGTATCGTTCTCTGAATTGCCACGTCAAAACCTTACTATTACCGTATCCAAACAGGCAACCCGGAAGTTATGCAGGTGGGAAAATTAGCCATACTGCACATAAACAATTCACACGCGAAGAAAACTAGAGGTGAAATGGAACTCTAAGCCAAGTGTTGCTTAATTAATTGCATGCTTTCCTGGCATCTCATCTAATATTAAAATAAGGGTGACACTGTACTTGAAAATGCTTTATAAATTACCAAAGCGCCCTGTGTGGCTTTGCAAATTCCTGTCAGTTACTTGAACGAGGACATTTGTGGCTTACGCAGACAGAAGGAGATAAAGTTCTCTGCTCCTTTTATCATCTCTATATTGCCATCTGAAATTTCAGCGAAGCACCTGCCCAAAGTCACAGGGCTTGGATTTTAAGGCAGCTCCACTGGTTTAAACATCAACACAGAGAAATGCTTGTCATCCAGCTCTCTGTGGAGAAACGGGGAACTTTGGGCCAACGCTGGGCCCCAGCCTCGAATTTCAGTCATGTGATAGAGTCAATATGACTTTTTACTTGCCATTTAACGTTAATGCTTTTCAAAAAGAAAGAAATGTCAGAGGCTACAGGCTTAAAATGAGAAAGTCACCCAATCCAACTGGCATGCAGGTGGGAGAACCTTGACAGTAACTGTGTACTCGGGCAACAATTTTTCTGATGATGATATACATATTTTTGACATTGTAAGAATGTTGTTCATATGTTTTTCTCCTGTATGCCTCTTTCATTTGCATACAAAATAATAAGCTTCACTGTGACATTATCATGTGTAAACATTATGGTATTTTATTCACGTTTGCCCGACAGCTACCTTCCCTCATCAATTGTCCCCTTCCTCCAAAAGACTTCCCCTTGGCTTCCATGTCAAATGTGTCTTTGGGGAGTTATGCTTAAAGCAGGACTCCACAGGTGAGAAAAAAAATCAAGATTTGGTCTTATCACCCTCTCCTGTTCCACCACCCTCTCTTTAGACCTCTTCAGTTCCTTCTGAGTCTCCTGTCTCCTTCCGTATCCTACATACACATTTTCTTTTAAAATCTAGATTCTGCTTGCGAGAAAAAACACAGGATGATCTTTGTCTTCCTGGGTCTGGCTTATTTCACTTTAAGCAATGATCTCCAGTACTGTTACTTCACTCAACGTAGCAATCTCCAGTTCTATCCCTCGGTACATGATGTAAGTCCACACTTCTTCGTGGTAGAATGTTTAGAGAGTCCATGTACCACGTGCTCTGTCCACACATGTGTTGGTGGGAACCTAGGCTGCTTCCGTGTCTTTGTTACTGTGACGGGTGTAACAGCAAATAAGGATGCTCACATTCTGTGGTAGCGAACCTAGATGCATCGGATTATAAACCCAAGGGGGGTGCAAGTGGGTCGAATGGCGTCCAGTCTTCAGTTCTGAGAGATTTCTCTGCTGCCTTCTACAGCAGCTCCACAGTCTGTATTCCCAGCCGTGGTTCCCAGACCCTCATCAGCATTGGTTGGCATGCCACACCTTGCTGAGAGCCACTCTGAACAGTAAGAAGGAATCTTGATGTAGTTGTAAGTTGCATTTCAGGGAAGCTTTTCTTGAAGAGGCTTTTCTCCAATGCGTATTTTTGATATTTTACCAAAAATTAGATCACTATAACTACATGGGTTTATTTCAACTAGCCTATGTGTCAGCACCAAGACTGTATAGTACAATTTAGATCAAGTATTGTAATACCTCTAGACATTACTTTCTTCTTCATGATTGCTTTGGCTATTTGGGGGCATTTGGGGCCTTCATAACAATTTAAGACTGTTTTTTCCAGTCCTGGAAAGAATGTAATTGAAAGTTTATAACTGCATTGAAAAGTGATTGTTTTGGTAATACAGCCATTTTTACAAATTTAGTTCTGTAGATTTGTGAGCATGAGAAGTGACAAGGGTCTTTGTGTCTTCTGGTATCTCCAGTTTCTTTTGGGGGTATTGTAAAATTTTCATTGTAGAGACCTTTCATCTCCTTGTTATGTTTATTAGAATTTTTTTAGATCTAATTGAATGAGATCGCTCTTTTTAACTTTTTTCTTGACACATTGATTCTTGACATGTAGAAAATTTACTGATTTCAAAAGCCTTTTCCATGTCTATTGAGATGATCATATGATTTCTATCCTTCATTCTATTACCGTTATTGATTTGCATGTGTTGCAAATTATTTCCATCCCTAGTAGGAAATCAACTTGGTCATTCTTTATATTCTTTTAACATATCCTTGAACCTTTTTCAAAAACATTATATTGAGAATTTTCATTCTCCATGACATGAATCCATGTACATCACATAGATTAGTCTCCTATTTTAACTGCTGTGTTTTTATCTAACTTGGACAATCAGAGTAATACTGCTTCAAGAAGACTTTGACAGTGTTCTTTCCTTCCTTTCCTGGGGGGCAGTTTGAGGACATTGCTGCTAATTATTCTTTTATTCTTTTGAGGACATTGCGGCTAATTATTCAATAGCGTTTTTGAAATAAGAATGAATCATACTTTGGTCATAAACAAAAAGAAAATCAAAAGGAGAAAAGGATGGAGTATTCAGATATCTTCTTTTTGTGTCCTCTAAAACTGGAGTTAGAGCAGCAGATGTAGGGGACATGGAGAGGAGGGACCAGTTGACCTTGTAGCCTCTTGACTTCCCAAGACTGAGACTGGTGCTGAGCCTGTCCTGGACAGGTACCAGATGTTGCCAGGGCTGTATTTTCTTTTGAAGTTTCCCTTCCATGTACGAGGAGCTTCTCCTCGACCCCTTTAGCTTTGCACTTGGTTTGATGGTTCTCTCGCCCTTCTGAGACTGATCAGTTCACATGACAGTTACTGCATGGTAGCTCGTGTTCTAGACGAGCAGTTTCTCCAAAGCATTTTTGGAGAGGAAGAAGGAAACATGATGCTGTGGTCTGTCTGGGCAGACCTGTCTCTGTACTCTCAAACCCACTAAGCACTGACCCTGAACATTCAGACCTAAACGGGGATGTGTCCATCAAATCCCTGCCCTCAGGGCTCAGGGAACACTGTGGGATGCAAAAAGATTTTAAGAGTCAGAAGGAATGGATGATACCAAGAAAACAGTGTCTTCCACACTCAACAGGACTAACACATGTATGAACTCTGTACATACATGCATGATCCTGTATGAACTCTGTAATACATGTATGATCCTGTATGAACTCTGTACATGCATGTGTGATCATGTATGATCTCTATACATACATGTATGCTCATGTATAATCTCTGTAATGCATGTATGATCATGTATGAACTCTGTAATACATGTATGATCATGTGTGTACAGAGACTGGGGCACCATGCATAGGTCCTGTCCAGGTCCAAAGCAGAGGAGGTCCCAGAGCTGACACAGAGAAGTGCACAGGAGTCCCCATTCCTAACCCAGGAGCTTTAATTGATAACCACTCACAAAGGAGAAAGGAAAAATGAGTTTCTCCAAGGGAGTCTCACTGGGTATACAAACCACACTTAAGAGCAGGCTCCACAACCAGCAGTAGACGGCCAACACAAATAAACAAAACTCAATGGTACTTAGGGAGCTTTGTTTTATTTTGGTTTTGTCTCATAGTGCTTTGGGTTTTTTTGTATATTATAGCTTCGATTTTTGTTTTTATGATATGTATGTCTGTAAGTGTGTATGTGTATATATGTGTGTATTGTATGTCTATGTGCATGTGAGTGTGTGCATGTATGTGTGTGTGTGTCTCTCATGCTCTTTCTTTGCTCTTTATTTTGTTTGCCTGTCAGGCTGTTAATTTTGTTTTATTCTTCTTTGTTTGTCTTTTTTTGTTTGCTTGTCTGTTTTCTTAAGAGAGAAAAAGAAGGCCTGGAGTCGGGAGGGTGTGGAGAGGGAGAGGATCTGGACGGAGATGAGGGTGGGAAACCCATGTTCAGAATAGATTATATGGAAACAATCTTTGCAGGTTTAGAACTTAATAAATAAATAAATAAATAAATAAATAAATAAATAAATAAATAAATAAAAGATAAATAAATAAACCACCCTGTTAGAGGTAGGCAGTTTGGTGCATCAAAGAGTTCTTTGACTGCACAGCGCTGAACCTCACAGCCAGCCAGTAAGCAGCACCAGATATGGACGGCTCCCCGTGTTGGTCTCAGACTCAGTGTTATTCAACTCCAACCTTATCTGCAGGTGAAGAGGTCAGCCAGTAGCCATCAAGAGTGGGTTTGCTCTGTGGTGTACAATTCACTGCCTCGGTAGAAGCTCTAGTCCTCTGACCTTTCAGCTTCTCAACATTGAGCCTTCAAGTTTCCACAACTGTTTCCCAGGGCTCTCTCACACCGAGGCTGTGGCAAGGGACTTCAGGTTCCAAGACCTGTGATTACTCCTTTTTTCAGCCCTCCTCCCCCAACAGTGACTCCATGCCTGTCAAATGCCACCCGGGTACAGCTCTTAGAGACTAGAAGACAAACTGGACTTCTCTCTACTGCGGATTCATTTGTCCTGCTGGAGATACCATTGTCTCACCAGAACCCGCACTGGAGTCAAGACTTAAGAGGGCTGTGGGCTCAGCAAGCTCACCAACCTATTTTCACAGGGCTGCCTGGATTACAGGAGCTGCCTCTGCTTCCCCTTCCCACATTGGGGCACCCCGGGCTAGGACACTGTGATGCAGATTTCTTGCTTGCTGAGTCACCCTTTCTCTGTCCCCACCCTCTCCTGCTGTCCTCCCTGCCTGGAATTTCTGGAACTCTAGCTCTCTGTATCTTTGAAATAGATTCTCTTCTTTGCTGTGGTCACTCTTCTTTACCAAGTCATGCAGAGGCAGCCTCTAATCTGCCATCTTAGCCCCAAATCCACCCTGGGGCTTTCCGTTCTACTTGACATTCAAAGATGTCCCTATGGCTTGAAAGTACCCCAGTCCTCTCATGATGTCACAAACACAGCCTTGCAAGGGAGATCATGGAGACTAGAATGTTTTGTGTATCCTGAAAGTGGAGAGAACCCATGTTAAATACACATTTTAACAGCTTCAACGAGCACAATTAATTTGACAACTTTATTCACGGCGTGCTAAAAGACGTAATAAGCTAGATGAAATATTAGATTTCACCCACGAATTAAGGAACGATCATTAGAATGTAATTTTACTCTTCTTCCTATGCTATCTCATGGTCGTCACATAAAGGAAGCAAATGATCAGGTACCAGTGGGCATAAGTTCCTTTTACTTCGACGGTAATTCCTGTGATGGCTATCTCTCTTCCATTGCGGTTTCTAGTTATGAAGAAAGCCGTACAAGACGTGGTCTCTAATGCCTCTTTTACTCTCCTGAAACAATTTACCTTTAAGCCGTCACTTTGAGCTTCCATTTTAAATCACATTAACACTCTGGCAAATGCTGCAGACACCCCAAATGACAGTCAAGCCTTAAGGCCATCTGTGTATTTCCCGCTCTCTACAACTGAGGCCACACCTCTAAGAGACTCTTTGTCCCTGCAAATCAACCTATGCCTATGCTCCTTCAGCCTCTTGAACAAAGACAGAACAAGACAGCACAACACAAGAAAGCCAAGATGCCCCGAGCAGCCCAGCGCCATTGCTTCTCAAAAAGGACTGGCAGCTTTAATCTTGGCAAGAAATCAGATTTATAAATCTTAACAATGTGGAGGTGGCTGGAGATGCTCAGGTTCCATTCTTATGACCCACTGTGCACTCTCTCCACAGTTAATGCCCAGGGAAAGAATGTCATGCTTCCGCATAGGCTGTGCAGAAGAACTCAACTGACCTCTCACCCGTGTAATGCGGATCCCTGTGGGGATGGTTTCATTTAGCAACAATCGCGTACACTCTAGAATTTCACACTTTCTGCTTCCGAGATGTAACTTCTCTCTGACCTTTGATGAAATGTCAATAGTATGTCTAGTTTGCAGTGCTGGTGTAAGGATTAAACGAAGCTACCAAAAAACACTCATTACTTGATAAATGGTCATAAATGTTTGTTCCCCGGTGCAGAAGACCCAGCCTGGATGAGACCCAGTTGGGATGCGGGCAGAAGGGTAGATGTACAGAGGGTCATGGAAGAACACAAGACCCTTCCATGTTAACTTAGCTTCCTCAGTCTGCAAGAATTCTCATCAAAAAAAAAGCATAGACAGTGTCAAGAAAGATGGCTCAACTGTTAAAAGTGATTGCTCCTTTTGCAGAAGGCCTTATTTGGTTCTCACCACAGTTACAGACTGACAACCATTCATAAACCCAGTTCCAGATGATCAGACACCCTTTCACAAGCACCTGCATACACATGCACACACCACACACACACACACACAAGCTAAAAATATTATTAAAGCATAAGCAACTTAGCAGTAAGAAAGCAAGCAATTCATCTTTTCTGTACTAAACATTGTTATCGTGCTTTCTGAGTATCTGTAATGACCTTGTCAAACAAAGGACCCATAACGTGCCCGACATTGCCCAATGCCTCACAAAGCGTCAGCTACCATTTCAGAAGTCACCTTCACAAGAGTTCATGTGACAGTTACAAAGTCTTTGAAGCTGGGCCAAGGAGTTCTCTCAATGGTCAGAGCTGTCACCTTGGAGCCACATAAAGCTTCTGTGCGCATCATGAGGAGCCCCTCAGCATCCTTCCTAGAGCAGCATGCCCTCTCTGCTGAGCCACTTGCTACCCCAGCTGAACCAGCACCACCTTGGCTCTCCCAGTGGCTTGTAAGGGTTTTTCTTTCTCCTTAAGAAAGACATTAGGCAGACTGGAACAAACTCCAAGACTCATGCCTCTCTCTTTTCCTGTCTCCTTCTCCTACTACCACACCAAGAATATAGCTGCACGGGCAATGCCAACAGCATGAGCCAGGCCCACCAAAAGCCCTTAATCAGAGTTTGCTGAATGAACGAGCATCACCCATGGTCACTGGGATGAGGTCCAGTCAGTGGTGAATCATGCACTGTTTCCTGTTTTCTTGGAATCCTGTCAAAGACAGACTTTAATCCAATTAGGGAATCGATATCCAGCAAATATCGGAGCTGTTTCAGTTATACATTTTTTCGTTGTTCAGGGTTACTATCTGGTGGCACTTTAATATATGACATTAAAATAACAGTAATGCAGTGAACAAAACTAAAATGAATGAACAAACTGATGTAACATAACACCAAATACACAAAGATGCTCATAAAAATGGGGTTATTTGAAAAGTTGGTGCATTTTTTTTAAATCTTTTAAACACTAAGCTAATGTGAAAAGGACAAAGAAACCTTGAGAAAAGACAAGTAAATTTCACATATCTGAAGAAGTCTTCTGAAATAGTTATTTTAAAAAATAACGAAGTTTAAATTTACTCTAAGTGTTGTTACAATGCAAAGACATTCTGAAAAATTGATGTCTAAATTTGGCTACGTCAAATTTGCTTATCGTGGTTCCTTCTTTTCTCACAGTAGGAAGCAGAAAATGAAATCGTGCATGCTAAATCAATCTCCCTAATTGCCTTGGTCACCATTGCCTGCCATTTGGACAGGAGTCTGGCTAAATAGCATCCAAGAGCCAAATAAGATATGACATTGAGCATAATCCAGCTTTGTGACTTCGCCCATGTCAGTGTGACCTGAAGGACGAGAGTTTATTCTGTAAACTCTGAAGGTGCAGAAAAAAAATGCCCAAAAATATGGAAATAGTCACAAACTTGACAAGTGTCAGAGCTGGAGGTAGGGCTTGGACCCCTTTGCTCATGGCTTTGTTCCCTAGATGAGGAAAGTGTAGACTTGAGGTCCTCATTAATACACCTGTAACTAGGGGTTCCACACATGGAACAGCAATTCTGGCCATCCTCTGAATATATATGAGATAGATAGACAGCATGGATAGATGGATGGATGGATGGGTGGATGGACGGATGGATGGTTGAATAGACAATATATGTAAATATCTATACACGGTATGTTATAGCAACATTTATGCTTATCTCCCCCTTTCTGTACACACCATATACAGACTCACACAGAGAGACAAAAAGACACACACAGAGAGAAGAGACAGACAGACAGACAGACAGACAGACAGACAGACAGACAGACAGACAGACAGAGCACTATTGTTTGAAAATCTTTGGCCATGTAATTTATACATGTGGTTCTGAAGCATATCAGTAAAATTTGATTAAACTAAATCATAGAAGTAGTAAATTATTCCGTATTTTGAGTTCACTTTGGAAACTTCCCCAGGCTGTGCTTTCTGTGTCTACTCAGGCTTTAGTTGTGGGTGCATCTCTTTGTGTCGTTCTCCCGGAAATGGATTGTGGGAAAGTTCTTCCCAAGCCGCTGCAGGCCGTCGCCTGCGGCATATGCAGAACAACAGCGCCATCTGCTGTGAGCACTTTCACAACAACCGCCAAATACTGCGGGGTGTCTTTGTTCCTCAAAAACGGGAGACAAACAGCAAATTAGTTTACATTTATTAAAATTAATTCTAACCCGTTCACTAAGTTTTAAGGGAATTACAAGGCACACGACGTCACTGAATGTCTACACCAAGTGTCCTCTCCGGAGAAAGAACGACGTTAATACTGTGGGAGACGTTCCATCTAGGGTCCCCTGCTAAGTTTCTGGGTTGCTTACACACATTTCTCTAAATGTACCCTTTAACTACTAGAAAGCATAGACTATGACCTTGCCTGTAACCTGAATGTGTTGGGCCCTCGAAGTCTTCAAAAGTGTGTGGCCTCAACCTCTCAGGGCAGTGACATTCTGACCAAGCCTTGTGACTTCAGGGATCTGAAATGGTGTTTAGCAATAAATGTCTCCTCAGAGGACAGTCCTTGAGGATTGATGAGCTACATCTCCGCTGTACCCTACCTTCAGCTCCTAGACACATAGGCAAATATATCTGGAAACTCCGTCTGCATGAAGCCCTCGAGATATTTTAAAAGCACAACTGCACACCGGCTTTCCCTGACACACATAGGAATGCTATGTTTGTAGACTCGCGGAGAGAATTTTATTTCTCTCTCTATCGGGAAGTAAGATATTCAAAGATCTGGACTTAAAGGAATAAGCCGTTAGAGGTGAACACTGAAGAAATAGAAAAGGTGGATTTTTCGTTCCTTTTGGATTTTTAAGTTTGAATTTTGCAAGTTTCAGAAGTTATACAACAGCGCCACCTAGGGCCCGTTGTGGAATAACAGACCTGTCTTAGATGAGTCAGTTTTTCTGTGCAAAGCATCATACTGAGGGGCTAACCTAGCACAATGTGTGATTTCACTTTAGCGTCTGGTTTGGCTCATTTTTTTTTAAGACACGAGAGTTTAAAAGCATTATTTGGTATTTTTTCTTATATATAGAAACTAGGCGGGGGAAAGGTACAAAAATAAAAATAGCCAAGGGGACTGAAACAAGAAAACGAAGCCAGGAAACGAACCAGAATAGAGGAAGAGAAGACAATGGGGCTTTGCATTATGAAGTCACAGTGAAGAAGTGTAATTAATTTATTACAATTAATACATGCTAGTAATAAAAATGCTTCTTAGCCAGGCAGTGGTGGCACACACGTGCCTTTAATCCCAGCACTTAGGAGGCAGAGGCAGGCAGATCTCAGGGAGTTCGAGGCCAGCGTGGTCTACAAGAGCTAGTTCCAGGACAGGCTCCAAAGCTACAGAGAAACCCCATCTCGAAAAATAAAAAATGAAAAACAAAAGTTTCCTAACATTGTGCTAGAATAACAACAACCACCACAAGATACTTTTTTTTTTAGAGGCCAAAGCTGCTGACTCACTTTTTGGATGACTTGGATAAATTGCTATGGTGAACCCAAGTCACCTCCCTGAGCTTCACATTCCTGGGACAAAATGAGTGAGTTGGTCCACAAGACTTAACCATCCCAAAAAACGTAGTAGCAAGTTCCTATTTCAATTGAGAGAATTAAGACGAGGCAAAAGTCTAAAAACCCACATCGTCTGTCTAACCAGCCACAATAGGCACCAGTGGCACAGAGCTGCCCAGGAGCAGCAAAGCAGATGTGACGTCACAGCAGCGGCTTCCTCCAGCAGTGGGGCCGCGGCCAATGCACACACTTCCTACCTAAATGAATCTGCACGCTCAGAGGAAAACCATGTGGGAATCAGCTTAATCAGGGTGAAGGGAACAAACAGCGACCCTTTGGAAAGGAAACAGGGGAGGAGAAGGGAGAGCAAGGGAGAGAAAACAAAGATGAGGTCCGGTTCTAGGCTACCCGCCACCTCCGTGGCTACTATCTGATGAGCCTCTCATGTTTTAATTCCAGCCTTCAAAGCAACTCATCTGTAAAATGAGAAATCCATTGGCTGTATCCATAGTCGGTTCGGCAAACAAGGGATGGCCGGACACACAGTGTCAGTTCCCAGGAGTGACAGATGAAGGAGGAATATGCTGACAATTCTGCCTTGGCTTGTGGAGCACAGCCCACACAGCGGGCTGCCTGGTCGCTTTAAGGGCATTGAGATGATTTTCTACCCATACACACCGAAGGTGTTTCCTAACACATCGGCTAGAGGCCTGGCACAGTGGACCCTAGCCACACTCCAGAGAGAGATGTCTTGGAAACTGATGAGCCATGCAGCAGCCTTGCTCATGGTGCGTGTGCGTCGCAGAGCCACAGCAAGGCACTTGAGCTACACAAGGCTGTGCTATAAAACTTCTGCTGATCCTGAAGCCACACACAGCTCTTGGCCCCAGCCAGCAGCAACCTTTGCCAAGGACCTGGCCAGTGAACATAGCTGCTGCGGTCAGCTTTCTCGCATGTGTCCTCTAGTAAAAGCAGGAGGTGGGGTAAGGAGGGGCCAACTAGGGCTTTCTCCTGGGCACTCCATACCCCTGGGAAAACTTCTCTCAGCTTCTGCCTCAGATTGCATTTCCTCTTGGAAATGTAAGCATAACTATGACCTCTCCAAAGGGATGGTTGAAGTCAACATTGTCTCCGTTTCTCTGTACTTGAAAGCCTGCACCAATAAAGCTAGAGAGAATGCGGAGGAGGTCATGAAAGTTGTCCTGGCATCTCTCTGCAGGAAGGCATGCCTGGCATCCTTTCTGGAATGCAGCAGGCTGGACATGATGTTCCCTCTACCCAGCAGGTGCGAGGGCCAGGGCCAACAGGGAGGCAGGAGGACCAGTCAAGTGAGTAGAGCCTTCACAGTTTGGAAGGCAGAAGAAGCACTTTAAGGCCCTCGGAGGCACAACCTCGATACCACTGGGTGGAACAACTGAGTGAGTCAGGGGACAGGGTGGGAGAAGGAAGCCATTTCAGAACAGCATTAAAGCAGGAGGCAACGTGTACTATTAACAAGAGGACAGACATCCTGAGCGTCCCCAGCATAACGACTACCTTCTGCACAGTGTGGACTACATTGTTCTGCCCTTTCAACACACAAACACAACAGAGTGGTCCCGACTGGGACCACTGTCTTAAACTCAAAAGGCAAAGATCTATTTAGACCTTTAAACATTTTCCCTTCTGAAGGATGCAGCTGGGGGAAAAAAAAAGGAAGAAAGAAAAGGCTAAATTGTTGATTTTGACACAAGCTTGTGTGAAGCTTAGTGTTCCTCACCCTAAACTACCCGGATGCAGAAAACTCTCCCCATGGGAAAACTAGCAAGTGATTCCCCCTCTCTAGAGCAGAAAGGAAAATGCATAAAGGCATCCTGGGCAGTATGCTTCCTCTCAGCCCCAAGCTGCTCCTAGCCCGTGTGGAGGGAGCAGCTCCGTAGAATGCCAAGCGCTACCACACAGCTATGTAACAGATTTTGAAGCAATGCCTACTCAGAGTGTTTTTCATGGCCACAGGTATCCGGGGTCCTAATTTGCAGGGGTAAATGCTGAAATATTAAAGGGGGAGAGCTTGTTCTCAGTTGCACATGGGACTGTACATCCCCCTCAATGGTGTAAAAAAAAATAGTTGCCCTTCCTCACTGGCAGTGGGAGCTAGAGGTTAGTGCAGTTGGTCCATGGCCAAGGATGGATAGCAAGAAGTCTTAATGACCTCATTTGCCCATGCCACAGATGAGCTCTCCACCATGGCTAGCCTTGACATGGCAAACAACAAGCAGACATTACACAACTCAAAGATCTCACAACTCCATTTTCTAACTTTGCCAGGAGACAACACTCTACAATTTCAGAAGGCTTTGTTACTCACTGCTACAGCTAGTTTTGACAGAGAACTTGTCCACATGGGCCAGCAAGATGTCGGCTCAGAGGGTAGAGGCCCTTGCTATGAAATTCTGACAAAGTGAATTCAATCCCAAGCACCCACAGAAAGATAGAAGGAGAGACCCGACTCCCCAGTTGTTCTGAACCTCCATAGACAGGTACCCCTGACCCCAAGACATATCACATGCATGCACACACATGTGCACATGCAATAATAATAATTTCAAACATGTCTGAAGTCCACCAATGATTAAGCTGGGTATTGTTAGAGTAGATGGACTGCCCGCCCATGAATTTCTTGCAGCTGCTGTTCCTTGCTTGCCATGGCCACAGTGTTCCTTTCCACGGCCCCTTTCCTCAAAAACAAACAAACAAACAAATCTAAAATTCCTTTTGAAACTTTCCTTAATACTCTTTACTTCGAGTAAGACATGTCAGTCCTACGGCATGATAAAGTATCTGTTCTAATTAAAAATAAAAATAAAAGCCAGTACGTCAGTCAGCTTCACAGCCCTGCAACAGAATCCCCGAGGTGAGCTGTCGGCGCATGGTTCTGGAGGTTCAAGTTCAGCATTTGGTGGCTGCATTGGATTTGGACTGTGATGGAAGCTTGTGGCAGACAATTTATTCATGCTTTGAACCAGAGCAAGGTGAGTGGCCAAGCGTGGTTCCCACAGTCACCTTCAAAGATGCTCCCAGAGGCCTGAGGACCTCTCTCCAGACCCTGCCTTTTAAAACCCACATCTCCCCTGGGGGCCTCAACCTTTAGCACAGAGACCTTCCTCATTCAAACGGTAACAGCTGGGTGAGAATCCACCTTGTTTCTACCTTTAACCTCGTCTGTTTTGTTACTAAGTTGACCTCTTGTCTGAACGCCTACCAATGTGAGTTAATGAGAGTCGCCTAAATGACGTCTGCTTCAGAGGCCATTCAGGTGAGAGAAAGGGGTGAGAAAATGGACGGCTGCAGGCAAGATGCTTTAAATCTAAGAAAATCAAGCTTGGCATTCCAAGTGCCGTCTCAGACTCTGTGGTCTAGAGGGATGCAAGGTGGGAAAAGGACCTCAAACAACCGGAATGGAGCTGATGAAAATCCTCTGTGCCCAAACAGAACAGAAAGTCTGGATTTGTGATGGTACTGATATGTCAGGAAGAAAACATACCTTTTTCTTTCCTTCTTTCTTTCTTTCTTTCTTTCTTCCTTTCTTTTTTAACTAAACGTAAAATGATCCTTTTATATTATTTTTGTTCCCCAATTTGGCTTTGGTCAGATTCACTGCCAGGAGAAAGAAGACCCTTGGCCATGACCAGAAATTGCTAAATGAGATGACTCAAACCTCTGTTCTAGATGGCAAAAGAGAAAATAATTTGTCTTCTCAGATAGATCTCCGGGCTTGTGACAGTGACAATCTGCCATCGTTACAATTCAAGAAGAAACCATTTTGACAAAACGCTGCTCCTCTTCGAAATGTATTTTGGTGCTCATCTGACATTTCTCTGCATGCCTCTTTCTACTCTTGCCTTTATCCAAGTGTAACGCACACTCCTCGATGGAGTCCTTGCGAGTCAATCTTCATCTCTCGGCTGTTTATCCCTTCATTTTCCTCAGGCAGATAATCAGAGTGCCTGTCAATCCACCAGGCAGGAAATCATTCCGAAGAAACCTTGAAAACAGAGGTGTTGCCTACTCTCCTGAGGGGTGGAAGGCAAAGGTTACATAGCACCACCCCTGCCTGGCGACCAAGTGCCCTGGGCCCATCTGTGCCCAATTCAAACACCATGGCTTGGAATGGCATTCCTAGGGACTTAAATTGTAGAGTAGGACTTCCCCTGACTGGCGAATCCAGGCCCCTTTGTCTTATCCTGGGGGATCTGTTTGTTCCCTGATTGACAGCCTTCCTCTTCCCTACACAGATGAAGACTTAAGGTGACTATCCTTTCTCTTCAGAATTAGTCCCAGCAGGAAGGTGTGCAGATCTGTTTCATACCGCAAAGATTAAAACAGGTCCTTTGACTCATCCTGCTCCGTTCTTTTGGAATACCTGAAGTAGGGAGGGTAGAGGGGGGTGGTTGAAAGGGTGCCGCGAAACTGACAGACATGTAATGGGTGGCCTCACTTTCTGGTCAAAGGCATCCTCTGCAGACCTAAACTCTGACTTCACATCTGCAGGGAGGAGACAGGTGCAGTGGCTGCCTGTGCAAGGCCCTGAACCTTGGCTTCCTTCCTGCTGGCTCTTCCCAGGGAGCTAAAGCAGGGCAGACACCCAGCAGGAGGGTCTGTTCCCCTCCATTGCAAGTTACTGCTACACGTCTGCCCCTTTTTCACTGCTTTGGGAGGCCGTGTAAAAACCAAGCATCCTCCATACCCTTGTTCCAGCTCACAGTCTGGGGCCACATATTCCACAGGGCCCAGCCACTCATCGGGAGGAGTCTACAGAGAAGGCAGCTGGGCATTGTTTGCAGCTAACTAGAGAATTGGAGAGGGAAAATTCAGCTGAGAGCTTGCTGTGCAATTGCCAGGAACTCTCTTGAGCTCATTATTTGGATTAAAAAAAAAAAAAAACGAAGAGACTAGAAAGGAAGAAAATGTGCCTGTGTCTTTACCATGCCTCCTCTGTACCTCGTCTTCTGCTGGGGAGGAGTGTGACAAGCCAAAGCAGCAATAGCATTCCTGTTTTCCTCTCAGAATCAGCTTAAAAGGGGTTTCACAGTTGGGTTTTTCCCCCCTTGGATGCGGGTTGTTCAGACAACTTCTATTAAAGCGATATTCCCCATTCCTTTCTTGAATGTAATGGCCCCAGTGTAATAAAAACCATTTTGCTTAAATGTTACGGTGTTCTGTGGAAGTAAGGCTAGTTCACCCTCTTTTACCTAACAACCTTGTTTATCTCCTTGAAGATTTGAGCAATCACCCAATTTATTGAACGTGTACTGTGGACCCATCACAAATTTATTCTTCTCGGGAACTATATAAGCTTGCAACAATCACTCCAATGTCACCATCGAGAAACTGAGGCTCCCAGAGGTTAAATGAATTGCTTGAGCCATGGGGACTTGCCGCCAAGTTATCTGAGCGCAAAGCACATACCAAACCTACTGCACCGCACGACGCCACTGAAGCAGGCCCAGAGAGAGTGTGGCACACTGGCCTCCATTCCTTTTCCCTCTTCATCTCACAGACGAGCAGACCCGCGATAGAAGAGTCAGTTCTTCAGAGCCAGGCGCCCTGTGCCATCGTCGAGATACCTGTATTTATTGTGTACTGAGTTCACTCAAGAAAATATCCATCAATGTTATCCTTCTGCCCTGCCTCTGCACCGGAAGGGCACAGCCAGGAACTCTCCAGACTACTGCAGCTTTCTATTCACCTCCTTACATTCCAATGCAATAGCAGAAACTTATCTCAAAGTACCAGAAGTGGGCGGATTACATACAATTCAACCCTGAGAGTCTGCCTAATCAATGTACTGTCCCACATTTTCCACGTTTTATGGGAAAGCAGGGAGAATTGTTGAGAAGAGCCAATTTGCAGCTGTGTTCCTAATTATGCTTTCTCTGTGAGAGGAGGCAACGCTTTCCGCCAGAAACTGCAGCTGCTTTCACAAGGCAGGAGACCCAGGGTTTGCAGCAAACAACTGAACCCTGCAGAGGTGCCGGATCTCATGACGGACTGAGTGGCCACCTCTCTTTGTGGATGGGTGGCCAGGTCAAGCCATCTGATTCCTCTG
>LOEQ01001468.1:60453-79820 GCA_001685075.1 Bramus lutescens | reverse complement strand
ATATATATATATATATATCAGAATTCTGACTCTATATGTATGTGTGTACAAAGACACATGCCCCATTCTAATTCTAATGAGATTTTAGTAGTGATATTTAAAATAGTCTAAATGTCCATTGATAAAGTGGTAGATGTGTCCAACTTGATGTATCACTGTGAATTATTCTGTAGCAGTTCATTAATTGACATTCACAGAAGAAAAGCTTTATGACTGAGTCTCAAAAAATGTTGTGTGTAAAAGTCATTACATTTTTATATTAAAATCCCAGGAAGGCACCTGACTCCCTGGAAAGAACTGAAAGCTCACCACTGGCCCACGAGCCAGCGCAGTCTGGGCAATCTGGGGCTACTACAGGGCTTTCCAACTGAATTCATCCTACAGTTCTTGTATGTGACTTTTCCTGGTGAGATCTGAATAAACATCTCTTTACCCCAGGTTGGGTATCCATGGTGAACTGAAGAAACGGTTCCATGCATGTCTCATTTAGGGAGTTTATTGGCTTTACTTATAGAGGCATGGATGGAAAGGTTATTTCCAGGAGCATGGGTATAACAAAGGTAGCTGCACCATGGAAACCTCAGCTTCCTGGAAATCCCTGACACTTCCTGCCGCACATGTAGACAGTCCCACCATAGAAGTTCCTCTTCCCTCAGGGCTATTTACTACTTCTATAACCTTGGAAACAGGGATGCCTTGTGAGTTTTATAATCTCTGGAGTTTGCTAAACCTGGTAACTTTTCTAGCTCCTTCCTCTAGCAGTCCCAGTTGTAATTGGAGCTAAGGCTGCTCACTGGTTCCCTTCCTCCTGGCTGCTTCAAAGTACCAGGTTCACACGCACCATTTGTACTGAATATTCCCTTCCCAGAGACACTTTGTCCACTCTCCTCTCTTATTGGAGTATTTGTTCAGATTTCCCCCAAACGATGAATCTTGTCTTAGCTTACACGAATTAAAATAGCAGCTCCACATATTCCAGCCCCTCGTCCTCCCAAATCCTTTCTCTCGTTTCATTTCTTTCTTCCAGATCCTTTGTTGGTTTATCATACACTCAATAATCTAATTGTTACTCTGTTTATTGTTTCCTGGTGATCTCTTCTTGTTGTAAATGGAGAGCCAAGATTATTCCATTCCCAGATGTTTCTTAAGGCGAAGGATAGTGCCTGGAACATAGCAGGCCATAGAGCACATGGGAAAGACATTGAAGGAACACAAACAACACGTGGGAAGTGAAGTAATGTGCCCCATGTTGGAGCATACTGTAAAACAATCTAGGACGCATGATTCAGCCAATGCCTCATAGCCAGGAAGTCTTTGATGGAGCAAATAAAGGTGTGCCAGCTTGATTGTACTGGTCATAAACAACTGAGAAAAGAGATTTTAACAAACTAAAAGACAAATAAGATGGAAAGAAGGCATGGGGTTAAAAAAAAAACACGGACTACAAAGTTCTGTCTCTTTATCACGGAGTCTGGAACTTTTAACTCAATATTGAAATATCAATTAGGTTTCTGGGAATAGTTTTTGTGCTCTATTTCTTGTTGTCATAATAAGCTTTGTAAAAAAAAGTAACACTGAGGGAAAGAAAATACATAACTCTTAACCTTTTATATTTTCATAAACGGTTTCTAAGAAGATGCATTTCTATTGATTTTTGAAGTAGAAACAACTCCCTGGTTAATTAATCTTTCTCACATATGAACACACTCAGTCCCAGAGCATGCCTCATTCCACCTTCCCTGGACGTTATTAGATGGATATTTCCCAGACTGAACCTCAGTGTGGACTGCAACATTGCCAGCTGAACCTGCTCTACATTGGTAACAGCAAAATAGTCTCACTCAGAAACGCTCTGTATAATACCACGTGTCATTCTGTACATGTGTATGTAGCTTCTAGCAGAAACCTGATTGTTCCAAACTAACCCTCTCCCTCCAGACAGACTTACCTTCTGCTGATTCTCAATACTCTCGTGGACAACTGAGTAATATACCCCGCCCCTCAGGAAAGACCAGCCTAAGTCTGCACTATGGGTGACTTAATATAGAGTCATTTTCTGGCCTTAGAAAGAATGGAGCATTTTCCTCTAGCAGCAAAGCCTTCATTGCCCAGTCAGGCATACATTAGAAAAGAATCTTGGCGTACAGAATTTTAGGTTCACTCAGCCTGTTATGGAGCTCCTTAGTATGTGGAGTCTTCCATAGCCTTGCTGTGCTTAGCCCAGAGACACTCACAGTCATGAAAGATCAACCTGGGACAGTGACTTCACATTTGCTGTTTCTTGTCAATAAAGATGAAAACACAGCTCTCACGGACCTATGCAAAAAAGATGCAGGTTGTGTTAGAAGAATTACAGAAAAGTGAGTGTAACAGGTGTTTTCTTTATGTCCCCAAGCAGCTTCCCAGTCATGACACAGAGACTTCTTATTAGTTATGAAAGCTCAGCCTTTTCAAATGCTCATTTCTTAGTAGCTCTTATAACTTAACTTGTTTCTCTTCACAAGTTTTTTCTCAGGGCTTTTTACCTTTCTTTTTTTCTGTATATCTCATTTTCCTGCTGTCCCCAAATTTGGCTGGCAGCTGCCTGGCTTCTGGCTCCGAGGGTGACTCTCTTTCTCCCTCCTTCTCTCCTTCCCTCCTTTCAAGTCTAGATTCATCCTCCTACATATTCTCTTTGCCCACCCACCCTGCCTATCCCTCTCCTGCTTCGCTACTGGCCATTCAACATTTTATTAGACCAATCAGGTGCTTTAGTCAGGCAAGGTGAAACAAATGCAACAGATCTCTACATCATTAAACAAATACAGCAAAATAAATGGAACACACCTTCAGATCGTTAAAAATCACATAGCATAAACAAATATAGCACATCTTTGCCTAGTTAAAACAATGTTCCCCAAAAAGTGAGTAATTGAGGAAACATGAGAGAAACTCCCAAGAGTAGAAGGGATTTTCAAGATTTCAAAAATCTACCAAATGTCCCTGCCCAGGGCTTCCTAAAGGCAAGGGGGAAAACTAGACAAAGGCTAAGATAATTGTTATGAAATTGGTTATCTCTCTGGGCTATCATGGACCAAGGCAATGAAGGGCCCACACGCTCTATGCATGTCCTCCTGACCCAACTAAGGCAGTAATTCACTGTCCATGCATTGCACACCTGCTTAGGGGTACTTGAAGCTCATCTGTGTCCACCTGTAACTCAATCTTTGTTAACTGTTGATCTTGACTGTTGGTTGTTAGTCCCTTGGTAAGCAGCAGTCCCCTCCAATATTGCAGAAGTCTCAGTTAAGTTGGTTATACTACACTCTCTCTTTATTCTCATGCTGCCAAGAAATATCTGCAGTGCTCTAAGTTACCTGCTTGTCTCCAGGATAGTCTATGGTCTCTTTCCTGGTGTGATTATGGGCTTGTTAGAAGCCATCTTTACTTAAAACCTTGTTGTAATTCGCTGTGTTAGGCACAGGAATGTGTAAGAAACAGTAGCACTAGAGGCAAAGGTCTTCCAGGGAAGCTAGCCAACTGGCCTGCTGACACTGGCCTTAGTTCTTAGAGCTCATCTATTTCTTATCAGATTCTCTTGAGCATCTTATACCCAGCTTATAGGCATTATTGTCTATCATCCCCAAAACAAAAATTTAAAACCATAGTACACAAGCAAAAGATCAGTAAGAAAAAATAAAAGCCCAGGCAAGGCCCCTTCCTCATCTTCTGTTGTGATTCTCGTAGTTCCCTTCAGATGAAATTTTCTCCAGAAGGAGCAGGGAGGACGGGAAGGTCCGTGAGACTCAGAAGGAACTTATAAAACTCAGGTGACCAACAAGAAATTTACAAGATTTAAGACCTTACTCACTGGTGTTATATAAGCAGGAATCATTGGTGAGGGAAAAGGACCTCTTCAGTGATACAAATGCCTGCCCGTGACTTAGTGACACAGCTTCCCAAGTTGTTCTCATTCTGAGGTAGGCTTTTTGATTATGCAGGTACCTGAGTTGCTCATGCTCTTGTATATAACCTCACCCATGCTTTTATGTGCAATCCAATACATCCATTGCTTCCCAAACCAGACATAAGCATCATTGTTTCTTTGGTCTTGGTCAGGAAACTTCAAGCAGAAACTTATTTTATATCTTCATTTTGTTCATTGTAATCATCTGAACAATTTTAAAGGACTTTACCTTTGTAGCATTTCCTACTTTATTCAACTATTTTCTTGCAGAATTAAAAAAAAACTTGATCATAAATTCATATGGCATGAAAACACTTCTTGCTATCAGAATATATCCCACCAAAACCTATCCTTTCAAAAATGTGGCTTAAGTGCATTCTACAAGCCTGGCTTTTGATAAAGGTGAAAAGGAAAGCAGAACACGTACACTCCACAGCAACAATCACCACCATCACCGTCGTTGTTCCCAGATAGCTACTCACTCTTCAGACATATGCCACAGGGCACTGTGGGTCACATTGATGAGTAGGTAAGGTGTGCAATTTTACAGCCATTTTGAAAAGTCTAACACAGGTAGGATTTCTTTCATCACATTTTCTTGGGGCTAAATCTGACATTTCTTCACTCTCGATTTGCCAGAACTCTCAGTCATTTTGTTCGCACACGTCTTTTATTTCATCAGTTTATACAACTCACCTAATCTCATTTTTTTCAGGAGGAAAACTGTTTTTCTCATGTGAGAAAGGTGCTGCGAGAAACCCATGGATATGTGGTAGGGCTTAACAGTGTATGTCAGCCATAGACCCTGGAAAATGTATTGATGTTCTCTTTGGTCTCTGTAGAAGACTAAAAATCTTCTGAATACTATTCATCTGAGTCAGGAGGCTAGCTTGCACTAAGCAGTAAGAGAAAAGAACCCATGCTTAAAATTAAATATTAGTATGCATGTCTCAGCCTCAATATGTGTTTCATGTGCTGTTTTCTTTGGCTATTTTTTCTGCTTGCTTGTTGTGTTCTTGTCTTGGTCAGTGAAGAAACACCAGAACGGTGGAAACTCTTATACAGGAAAGCATTTAAATGGGGTTGGCTTACAGTTTTAGGTTTAATCCATTATCATCATGGTAGGAAGCATGGTGAGAACATGGTAGCACACAGGCAGATGTGCTATTGGAGAAATAGCTGAGAGTTCTACATCTGAATTAGCAGCCAATAGGAAAAGAGAAACTCTGGGCCAGGCTTGAGCTTTGAAAACCTCAAAGCCCACCCCAGTGACACACTTCCTCCAACAAGGTCATGCCTACTCCAACAAGGCCACACCTCCTAATCCTTCTCAAATAGTGCCACTCCCTGATGAATAAGCATTCAAATAGATGCGCCTATGAGGACCCATTCTTATTCAAACCACCACAGTCCTGTTCTAATTTGTTTTTATCTTATTTTATTATTTTTAGATGCCTATTTGTATTATAATGAGAGAGAAAGAGAAAGAGAGAGAGAGAGAAGGTATGGATTTGGGTGAATGAGGAAGTGAAGAGGATCTGGGAGAATTTGGGGAAGGGAAAACCATAATCAGAATATATTGTATGAAAAAAATCTATTTTAATTTTAAAATTAATGAAAATGTTTAATAAGAAATAGAAGCTCAGAAAGAGAGCTGCCTCTTAGGAGAATGGCATACGTGGATCTGCACTGCTGAGGTTAGAAGTGAAGGGTCATCAGCACAATGTGTCCCAAGCAGTAGCCAGCAGTGCAGGTCAACTTTCTGGTGTGCAAAAAGCACTTGTGAAATATACCTTAAAAGGGGGAAAGTTTATTTGAGCAAATAGCTTTGGAAGTCCCAATCCACTGTTGATAGTTCCCATTTTTGAGGATGGGGGTGCTGTACTGAGGTAGGATGTCATGGTAGATGTGTGCAAAAGAGGCTACTCGCTTGGTGGCACCCAGATAGGAAAGAAAGACGCATCTTGGCATGCAGCTGTCTACTTTGACCGTGTACCCCAGTTAGAGCCCCATCTCTTGCATCCCAACACCTTCTACTACAACAAAGTGATAAACAAGTCTTTACCCCATGGGCTTTTGTAGAATGTTCCGGATCTGAATTGCAGTCTTACCCTAGCCTCACTCCATTTCTTCATACACATTTATCCTAACTGAATATTGCTTTCTTCATATGCTAGAAATACCTAGCAAACTCAAATATTGTAAGGTAAAAATGAAATAAAATGTAGTACTAATTAATTCACTAGTTAACTTTTACTGGTTTTTAAATCACTATTTTTGCTTTTTAAAAAATTAATAAATAGAATATTCTTAAAATGTGCAATGATGGACAGAGGAATTAAATAAAGGCTCTACATCGTTTTAGGTGAGATTATATAATATACTATCATTTATATAAGTGAAAACACAGTTGAGGGAGCTGGAGTGTTTGGGCCAATATGGTGATGTAGCAATGGTGATGACAGCAGTGTGCCTAGCTGCTACATGCTAACTTGAAACTTGAAAAACTCATTTAGCCTTCTCAGTGTTCAGAGTTTCTGTGTTGTAAACAAGAGAACCACTAAGTGAGCTACAGAGTTGAGGGCAAAGCCTCAGCTTCTGCCTTCTGCTCATGTCATCCTCTGGAGCACCACTTAGCAAGACCTGTTGATTAATCTTGATGCTGCTATTCAATAACTAAATTCAAGTTGAAATGTTCTCAAGAAAAATGAAAAGAACAAGTGGGGCAGTGTAGAAATTGGACCCTTCATGCACTACTGGCCAGGATGTAAAATTGGCAATTTCAAATTATACATATAAAACCACTAATGAAACTTTTTTTGTTTTAAAAATATGAAAACAGAATGTCTCCCGGTAGACTAAGACATACTTACTCTGAGTTTCTTTACTCTACAGTTTATTCTATAGACATATCTTATCAGCCAGCCATGGTACCTATGATCCCAGCACTTGGGAGGCTGAGGCAGTATTGCCATGAGTTTGAAGCCAGCTTAGACTACACAGACAGATACATTGGGCTAATAATAAAACTCTTTCTCAAAACATAAATAAAGAAACAGACATGTCTTTTTCTTACCCAATATAAAACCAAAGTTTTAATTTTCCAACAGCTTATTTCTCAAACAATAAATGCCTGCATAATGAAACAAAATTTTCAGGAGGTAACATTCCATCTATAAAGACTGTTCACAGGTTTGGGAAATATTACTACAGGAAAGTAGTAAAGCCTAATAAACATAATAGTTATCTGTTTCATACAAATAATAGTGTTCTATTATTTTGAGAGTCTCAGGTAAATAAGCACTGAGTTCAGGACTGCCACAGACCACTCTATCAGCAGACATTTTTATTGACTGGGCTGGTGCCCTTTCAGTACCAAATTGATGAGCAATCATGGCAGACAATCTTATTAAGCTAGTTTGCATATTTATGAAGACCCTATAGCTTCATAAACTGGCATAGGGTAATGAAAGTTTATGGAGATCACTAGAAATGTCAGAATAGTACTACAAAGATACAATAAAACTTCATAATTCCAATTAAAGTCCCAAACCATCTAAAATAAAAAACAACTTTCTTTTATTAGCTCTATATCATATTTAAAACAAATTGTCTAATACAGGTTCCAGTTTATCTAATATTTTATTAACTATGTTGAAGCCTTGTCATAGCTTTAGTATATGCAATAAATTTAAAGGATTTAGGTTTAATTTCATGAAAGTTGATTCCTACTGTCTTCAATTATAAGTATAGAAGTTTATTGATAGTTAGAGAAAAAGACCATGGTAACTAAGATAATAAACAACATCCCACACCAGTAAATCTTCAGTAGGATTGTCACTAAAGCTAAAATATTACAATATCATACTGCAGTTTGATATTAGACAAAGAATTATAACCTATTATTTTATGAGGATGATTTATCAACTCAGAATTTATCTCTATGGGGATGACTAATTCCCATTTGACCAAGAATTATAGTTAAACTTTCATGCATAATTTTAATAAAAGCAACCAATATAATAATAAAAGCAAGATTCTGTCAGGTACCTGTAGTTGCCAGTTTTATTCCTCTAGATCAGTGGTTCTCAACCTTCCTAATGCTGTGACCCTTTAATACAGTTCCTCATGTTGTGGTGACCCCCCAATCATAAAGTTACTTTGTTGCTAATTTATAACTGTTATTTTGCTACTGTTCTGAATTGTAATGTAAGTATATGTGTTTTCTTATGGTCTTAAATAACTCCTGTAAAATGTTATTTGACCCTGCCCCAAGGGGTCACAACCACTGTTGTGCTTTCTAGATGCTTTCATTTACAACCATGACCTTCACCACTTTTTCCACATCCCTGAATCTATTGGGATAGTGTAAGATCTTTCTTGTGGTTAAGAAAGTGTGAAAAAGTTTGGGAAAGAGAAAATTAAAGGCAAAACTGTGGGATCTAGAGAGATTACTCAATGATTAAGAGCACTTATTGGTCTTGCAGAGGGTCCAGGTTTGATTCTAATGCCCATATGCAGCTCACAACTATCTGTAACTTAAATTCCAGGGGACCATGTTGGGGAATATTCTTTTACACTGTATGCATGTATATCACTGTTATTAAGTTAATAAAAAGCTAAATAACCAATAGCTAGGCTGAAATTTCAGGGCAGAGAGAATGCTGGAAATAAGAGCAAGGTTGCCAGAAGTCACCAGATGCAGAACAAGTTGAACACACAAAATAGGATAGTGATAAAACCCACATGGTAAAATGTAGATTAAAAGATTTGGGTTAATTTAAGTTATAGGAGTTAGCTAAAAACAAGCCTACACTATTGACTGGAATTTCATAATTAAAAATAAGTCTTTGTCTGGTTATGTGGGAGCTGGCTGGTGGGACAGAGAAAGACTCCCTACAAATGGCACCCAATGTGGTGCTCAAACCGCAACCCTGGGATTAAGAGTCCTGTGCTTTCCCACTGAGCTAGCTGGACACATATTTCAACATAAGACCTGAGAAAAGTTTTTTAAAATGTTACACACACACACACACACACACACACACACACATACACACTCTCACAAATACACACACATGAATGCACACACAATGAAGCCAAATGTGGTTTCCTACTCGTATATTATCTCATGTAGGCAGGTAGGCTTCCCTCAATCTCCCAGCTGCTGCCCATGGGCTTAGCTGCCAGCGCAAGCCCTGTCAGTGCACCACAAGGTGAACTGTACAGTGGTTTGAAGTTTTGTTCATGCAGACAAAACAGTTACAGACAAGCAGTAAAGCAGGTTCAGATGAAAAAATCTAAACAGATTACAATGTATTTAAAAATGTATGTAAGTTTTAAAAAGGTAGATCATAAAAATGAATAAAATAATATAATAAAAAATAAAATAATAAAGCCTTTAAAGAGAGAAGTAAAGTTATTTTTTTAAAAAGCTGCATGGAGGTGGGAAATACACTGTAAATCTGGATCCTGTATGTCACTGTTCTGTTTCTGAATTTTTTGATTGCTGATGAACAAATGAGAGCTGCTGAGAGGCAGTGGATTATGGAAACTGCTAAATTAAACCAACCTATATATTTTAAACATGTCTTAACTTCAAAATCGAAGTAAAACAATGTGTTACTTTGGGGAGAGGTTATGCTTTTGTTTCCACAGAAAATGAAAGGCTATGTCAGTAGAGGCTGCTTGTTGGTTTCCCAGCTGCCCTGACCTGAAATAATCACACAGAAACTATATTATTTGAAATACTGTTTGGACAAGAGCTTAAACATATTTCTAACTACCTCTTATATTCTAAACTAATCAATATCTATTAATCTGTGCATCACCACAAGGTCATGGTCTACCAGCAAAGTTCCAGAAGACTCAGGCAAGGTGGTCTGTCTCCTGTGGCAGATACATGGCTTCTCCCTGACTTAACCTGCTTTCTCCTAGCATTCAGTTTATTTTCCCACCTAACTCTATTCTGCCCTGTCTTGGGCCCAGCAGATTCTTTATTCATTAACCAATAAAAGCAACACATATACAGAACTTTCCACATCACCTCCCCTTTTCTGTCTAAATGAAAAGGAAGGTTTTAACTTTAAACAGGTATCAAGCAAGAATTACAGTTACAATAGTTATATATACTTTATCTTTTATCATAACTAAGAAAAACCATAACCTTCTACTCTTCAGCTCCATCAAAGGCTCCAGAAAGATATAATATTACCTAAGTAAACAGGAAGTGCATTGTAAGCAACTTTCAAAACTCTAGAATTGACAGAGACATCTTGCTGCCTGGACAGTCACCCAAAGTTCTTCTGTAACATTGGGGCATCCACCTACAGCCTACAGTATCTGGCAGATTTTCCCATGAAGCAGGAAATTTGAAGATCTGTTTTGCTTGTAATAGCAAACTTCATCAGATGCTTTCTTCTGTGTTCTGCAGAATGTCTGGCAGACTCTTTCATGAAGCAGGAACCCCAAAGGACTGTCTNTGTGTTCTGCAGAATGTCTGGCAGACTCTTTCATGAAGCAGGAACCCCAAAGGACTGTCTCACCTTTAGGCAAGCTCAGCAGTCATTTCTCTATGGGTCCTGCATGTCCAGTACACACAGCAAACCACCAAGAAGTACAGGCAAGAGCAGTTTCTTGCCCAAATGGCCAACAAACTCCACAAGGAGACTACTTGGTGCCCATCATCTTCTCGAAGTAGATTGGTGCTGCCAGGAGCAGATGTGTCTCATTGTCATGAAAAGTCCTAAGTTCTTAAAACATTTTAAACATAATATTCTGAAGGTCTCTGAAAGATTTGAAGAATACCTATCTAACTGAAATATATCTCTAGAAAACCTAACTAACATGACTACAAGCTTGGCTATTATAGATGATTACCTATTAACCTATATTTCTTAATTAGACATTACATTTTTAAATGAGCTGTGCAAACACAATACCTTACTCAAGAGCAGAAATATATATATAACAAATTTGACCTTAAATTTGTATCAATAAACCAAGATCCATAGCAAAGTAAGGATGCAAATAATCCATCTCTATAGCATATCCCCTTTAAATGTAAATAAACATTTATAAACAATATTTAGGAATGTGGGCATAGTTCTCTCCAAACTGCTTTCTGCTGTTTATTGGGTGAAGCATTTCTAGGGTTCATGGAGACCTTTCTGGGGTTCTTGTTCCATCAAACCACATTAACCAAAAGAAATCCACAGGATGTCATCCTCTCTGGAAACAAAAGCAGAACCTTTTTTCCCAAGCAACATATCCTTAGACCCAAATTTTGAAATCAAGATATCTTTAAAATGTATATGTTGGTTTAGCTTAGCAGTGTGTACAATGAAAGCTATTTGGGGTAATAGAGAAATACAGGTTAATAGTTAGTCACCTATAACAATCAAACTTATAGTCAAGTTAATTATGTTTTCAAGGTCATACAGAGATATGTTTTTGATAGGAGATCTTCAAACACTTCACATATATACGGAATATGGCATTTAATATGTTTTAATAACATGAGATTTTTCATGGCAGTGTGACAAATCTGCTCCTGGTAGCACAAATTTACTTCACAAAAGGGCAATGGGCATCAGACTACCTCTACATGGAGTTTGCTCTCTTTGTGGCAAGAAACTGTCCTTGGCTCAACTGCTGACAGTATATTGTCCAAACTGGAGAAGCAGGACACAAAAAACAAATGCCAAACTTTACCAAGACAAAGTGGGACAGTCCTCCAAAATTCCTGCTTCACAGGAAAGTCTGTCAGATACTCTAGGCCTGTAGGATGAATATGAATACCCCAATGCTACAGAGGAACCCTAAGGATACTATTCAGGCAGCCAGCTCTCTCTGTCATTTCTTAGTTTTGGAAGTTGTTTGCTCTGCACTTCCTGTTTATTCAAGTGGTATCATGTCTTTCTTGGGTCTTTGATGGAGTTGAAGACTAGGTAATTATTTTTTTTAAGTTTTCCTTAGTTATTATAGAAGCTAAATTAGGCACAGAGGTTTGGACTCATCAAGACAGAATAAATAATGGAGTATTTTCTCTAAATATGCCAAATACAAGTAATTATTTTTATAATTAATTGGATAAATAATTGGCTGGTGGGACAGAGAAAGACTCCCTACAGGACCTGACACCCTCTTTAGGCCTTCATAGACACCAGTAATGTATGTAATACATATACATACATTCAGGCATACATGCACAGAAAATGAAAACCAATAAAGCATTGCTATAATCCCACCCCCACTGCAGCATACATGATTATTAAAATAATTTCTTTTAAAAATTAAAGAAAATATGTTGCCAGAAATGTATTTGTTTTCTCTTAAATTACTCAAAGACTAATGTGGAAGTTAGCCAAAAACAAAACAACAACAACAACAAGAAGCATAGTAGAATATCTATCCCTGCCCAGAAAAATCTCAGAGGATCACTGCTAAGGATTTTTCCCAAGCAAAATCTGTTCTTGCTTATGATCCAAACTGGAACAACCAAAACCATTTTACATAGTAACTAAAATCTAAGAAAAAATAGGTTCTAAACCTAATAAGAGACATATTTGGTACTAGATTTCATGCTTCTTGTTTTAGGGACAAGTTTAAGTCATCTTTGAGAGGGCTCAGTTGTTAGTTACCATTTGACACTCCTCTTTTTCACAGCAAGCTTTCTTCATCAAACCTGCTTTCAATCCCAAATGTTCTTCCACTGTCTAAACTGCAGAGACCTCTGCAGTTCATTTACTTTCCTGTTGAGAACAGGTTTTATTTTTCCTCAATCATTTAAAAATCAAGTAAACTAATTTAACACTTAGATTTACAAAAATAATGCCTCCTACTTAAATTCTATCTAAAACAATTAGGCCCTTTGACTTCATTAAATTCTTTTCCCATAATTTTTGTAGCCCCTTTGTAACCTTACAGATTCATCATCATCTACACATGCTAAATAAAGAAGACAAGGCCTATAGAAATTAAGTGGCTTCACAAAATAACTCTTTAATAAGGGATTTAAAATAAAAGCTTAGTTTAAATTTTTCTTCACCATTAACTGAACTTACTCAGAAAAACTCACCTTCCAACCACATTGTTAAATAAAGTTTATTCTAACTTTTAAAAAATGCCTGCAGAACACAGAAGTCCCCAACATGCATCACTTTACCTCCTTTTAGATTTCATTTTCATAAACCCCATTGGATGTGATTTGTTAGTAGCTACATTACACTCTTAAATTTATCGTTAAATAATTCAAGGAAGGAAATCTTTTAAAAGACACCTTTTTAATGACTTTAATTGATTCTGAGGCCAATTATGCTTTATTTTTAGTCTCCTATGGAGCCAGACGCTTGATAATCGTCTTTTTGTTCAGCTTAGCTATTTGCATGAATCCTCTCTCCCTTTTTTAGAAACTGAGTGTGTATAGTCCATGAAAGAAGTTGACATGTAGCCTCAGGGGGCCTCACTTCTCCAGGCAGCATCCAGAAGCACCAACTACAGAGCGGTGTTTACTAAGAAATGTTTTCCAGAGATGGCATGCTAGTGACTTGCTCCAGCAAAATCATCAAGATGGGACAATTTTCTAACTGATGAAAACAAAGTAAACCATGAGAAGAACAGGTTATCTTTCACTCCCTATAAGCATAAGCAACAGGTGAGCAGTAACCCGATAGCAATCAAATATCTATAGTATGTTTAACCAAACAAAAAATTAAAAAATTTAAATATGTTCAAAATTTAATACCAAAAGGAAAATAGGCAACAGCTATAATGAAAAAGAATTAGTAGCTTGAATTTTAACATGTCTTTTTGCATGGATAAGAAAAGAAAGTGAAGACTGTAAGTGGCCAACATCCCACACACACCCACAAATTATTTTGAAGGACCTGGAAACTATTCAGCATCATATTTAAAGAATGTTGCCAAATTTGTGGTAAAAATTTGTAAACACAGTGGAACATGCAAATACATGATAAGGAAGTAAAAGTGTACACTGCAATTAGACCTGGTCATTCTAGTCCTGGGACTGCATGCTAGCTTTCTAGTTGTAGAAGACAATTCTTTTCTCCAGAGTCATCATGTGGCCAGATGCAGCCCCCACCCCAGCTCTGATGTAGGAGGAAAAGATTCATCTCACTGAATGCATCTTCTACCTCTCCTTTTACTGCATCAAACAAGAGAGTGGGAACTGCATTATAGCAACCATCTTCTAGATGTAAGAGAGAAACCAAAACTATCCTAAAGCTCTGATCTCAAATCAGTGGACCATCATCAGATGAGCACCAATACCTATCACATAGCCTCCAAGCTCGCTATAGATGGAGAATAAATTCTGCTTGTTATAGCCACTTAACGATCTGTGAAAGAATGAATGCAGCGTGGTGGGAAAGCTGCTTATAGTTATTTGTAGCAGAATTTACTTTTATAAGAGGTAAAAAATGAGGTGTGCTAATACCTAATAATAAGGATATTTAAGAAATAATTGCGCATAAAAGTCAAGTTTAAATTACAGATTCAATTATATTCATGACCCAGGTTGCTTTTTTAACCAGTCCCTATATCCACTTATCCACTCTGTATCATGACAGCTTATTCTTCCTCGGCAAAGACATGAATCTATTTCTCTGAGAGTTTTTCTCAGACAAAGGAATGTCGTTGAGCATAACAAAAGTAGTCTTAAGATGACTTCTACAAATCTACTTCTCAAAAAAAAATCTCAGAAGTGTCTATGAGCATAAATAGGCTTGCTTGTCAGACCTATGGGATATGGAGTAGAGCTACCTAGTCCCAGTTTAACTGAAAGGAAGCCATTCTAGACGATCTGTCAACTTAGAAGGTCTGCCGAGATCAGAAGAGTTGCCTTGGTGGCCTACAGCTACCACAAGAAGAAAGTCTGATGAGAGCAACTGAGTCCACCTTGGTGCTTCCCGTTCTATAGATCTATGACGTGAACAAATATTTTCTATTGCTTAACAGATTTGCAACTGCTTGTCCCACAGTATTTCCATGGCAACAGGTAACTGATGTTAAAAGATTGCAAAGTATGTATTCATCTATTTAGTATTCTCTAATTATCCTAAAGGTACCAGGAATTGTACTCAGTGGAAAGAGTCGGGATACAGAATTGCACTATCCAATGATATAAATTTATAAATAATAACTGTGCTTGGTGGCAAGATTGGAAGGATGTAAACGCCAAAGGCTGCTTTTGTTTTCACCTTTGTTTAATATAACCTCTGCAACAAAGATTTTTCTATACTTGTAGCATGGGCAGGATGAAGTAATGAATAGAAATGAAGGACTGGGGAAGAGGAATGAAAATGATGGGGTAGACATGGGCAAGAAGGCGTGAGGATGGCCAGTCAGTCATTTGGAGCATAAAGAATGTGACACACGTTTGTATGGTCATCCCAAAAGATAGCAAAGTGTGGCACAAACCCAGCAAGGAGTGGCATGAGAAGGCAAATGCCAAGTATGCACTTAGCTGAAAAGGAGAAAGAACAGGTGGGGCAGTCTGTGTATTTAGCATAGAAAGACCAGAGGGTAATAACTGTTGCCTGATCATCTCTGCCCTCGCAGCCCCAATGCATCAACATTGTCTGCTAAGAATGAAGAAAGTCAGGTGAAAACATAACAGAGAGAGAGACAGAGAGAGAGAGAGAACCTGAAGATAGAATTCTATAAGAGGAGAATAAGTGTGGATAGCAGCAAAAATGGGTTCTGTCTTGTGAAACTTGTTACCATCGGTCTCACATGAGAAGTTATGCCTGGGAGGAATCTTGAGAGGTGGTTTGAAGTGACAGCGCAGGGGAACCCATACAAAGATAATGCCTTCATAGTTATCGTGATGATTGGTATTTCTGCAAAGCTCTGTTCCTTTCTAATGCACTTAGGGCTCAGCCTAGATTCAGACAGACACGGGATAACAAAGTAAAATATAAACCAAAATCGCCCAGATGAGAAGAAAAATAAGATATCTTCATGCATTCAATTTGCAATTACAACTCTAATTAGAACATCTTAACACTCCATTACTTGATGTGGATTCTTTTCCTAATTCTATTTTCACCACCATAATAGCTTCCACCCCAAACTGCATTAAAAGATTCTATAGTTGTACATTTTTCAGTATAACCTTGGGAATAAAAATAACAACAAAGAATGGATCTAACTAGAAATACATACATAAGAGACAAAGATGTTTTGAGTCAAAATTACAGTTTAACTTACCCAGGCATGCTGTTGCCATATTGTCTGCAAAAGTACACAAAGGTTTTCTTTGTTTGTTTGCTTGTTTGGTTGGTTTTTTTAAGCATATGGAAAACTCAAGGAAGTGATTTAAGGCCTATTTTAATGTTAGCAACTATGAAATCCAAAAGTTGTAAGTTTTGCAGAAATAAGGTTGAAAGTGACTGACACTGGCGGTCTTTTTGACTTCAAGAGGAAAACATAACTTGAATCAACAAGATAAACTCATGTGTGCTCATGTATGGCTGGAGTCTCAGAAACCTATACTTTTATGTCGAGAAACTCTTGGTTCTTTAGAGATTTCTAACCTGTCATCATCCCTCACTGGCCTCACCCACTTCTCCTTTCTGTACAAACACTGGAATACTACAAGTCTATGTAGGAAGTTTACAGAGTCCTCAAAGTCCATCCCAAGGCCTTTGTAGAGTCTCTTCTAGATGTCGAGTTCAAAGGCTTTAAGATGGTGACAGATCCTGAGTCAAGCAAGCTGTAAAGGTCTTTGTCTTTTTCAATGTTGTTTCTGCCTCACCTAAAATGAGAGTTGTTCGTGATTGCATTGAAACTGTAATTCCACTTGAAAAACTAAGATACAGTCAATACCTGAACCAGCTGAAGAATTTACAGAGAAAATGATGAAAACTGGGGCCGCATGTTCAGGTTAAAAAGTGTCTGTGGAGGGGACAGATCAAGAGAATCAGTCATACTTGTATAAAACCACAATCTTGCCCCCAACCATTCATCCTATCTGTTCCTTCACCTTCCACCCAGTAAACAGTGGTCAGGTGCCCCAGTGGACACTGGGAACGACTACATGTCTGATTTTCAGTCTCTATATCAAACAACAGAGTAAAGTTGAGTTGACTCCTACCTGGGAAACCCAGAGAGTCATGAAGGCGAAATGAATGGACTCAATTATGGGCCAGGGTGAGGTTGCCACCAGCTGAGATCAGTAACCAGGGAAAGAGAAAAGCAAAAGACTTAAGGTGTAATCCACCTAAGGCAAGATGGCATCCTACGTACTCATTAAATTAATCTATGCTGCTCCATCTGCCTCCCAGGGACGAGAATAGGAAATAGACATTGGTCAGGTAGAGCTGGGAATCCAAAGTAGCAGTTCTGAGAATAATTTTGTTGAACCCTAGGAGTGTCAGATAAGAGTTATGATTCCTGTTTCTTCAATATTTCTTGTCAGGAAGTTGTCTAAACACAAGAATGGAACCAAACCTGAGAGGTGGCACCTGGACATCTCATAGATGAGACAATTGGACTGACCAGCTTATTGCTCTCCAGATCCATCATTTTACCCCAGGCCCTTCAAAAAGCTCCCAAACCAGCACCTTAATGGTACCAAATTCCAGAGACACTCCCCTGCTGGACACAAGATCTGTCACACCCCACTCCTTTCTCTTGTTCCCGCATATGAATTTACAATAAACGTCTCTATAATTCCCCTTCTGTGATCCACAGACTTCATTGTTCAAGTGTGAGAGACAAGAACCAGAAAGTCACTGGCTGGCACAAGGAAGCATTGGTAATTGTTCTCTAAAATCCTAGCCCCTCGCTGCCCAAGCTAAATCCAGAAAGAGTAGAGAAATGTCCATCAAACTCAAAGATACCCTAAATTTCTAATATGACCAAGGCCACTGTAAATGAGAAATTCCCAGTATTGGGAATCAATGAAAATGCTGCTGGAAAATTTTGGGAACCCACATGAATTGCCATGCTTACTGGGGAAACTGAAGTCCTTTCTCTGGTTTCTTAGTCTCATTAATAAAAGAATTTAAGAACAGACTCAGAAGGAAATACAAGGGCAATTTTATCAGAGTTTCAAAGAAACCTCCAGGGCAGACAGGCTATTAATCTCGGCAGCTGCCAGAGACGAAAGATGAAGAAGAGGAAAAGAGAGAACCATGCCTTTTGAGTTACACGTGGAGGTCACCAAGAAACCACACAGTAGACAAGAGCAGCCTAGCCATGGGGTGGAGATTCAGAGAAATAGTGAGTAACCCTGAAGTGTCCAGAAAAGCATGTTTAGAAAAGATAAACTTAAGATTAAAAAATGTTACAGGGCTGTACCCCATAAGTAACTGCATAGGGAGTGGGGGTTCTGGGAAGGAAGACGTATTTTCTCATTAAGGGAATAATTAATTGGTCCTCCTATCTCTTCAGCATGGTTTAAGATCAGCCTTCCTAGGGACTGGTCTCTTAGACATGTGACTGGCCAATTCAAGAGATTAAGCTTTTAGTTTTCAAGGTCTGATTGTTTATTTGATATTCAGTGAGGACAGCCTGCGTTTTTCAGCAACCCATTCCTGGAGGCACACGTGCGTGTGTGCATGTGTGTGTGTGTGTGTTCCTTTGGCTTCTCCAACTCTCTTAACCCAAAGTTTAGCATGTTCTGCAGCCTCCTCCTTATTTTACTTCGTGCATTATCTCTTCAGAGCCACACATTTGTATTCGCATTGCAGGACACATAGAGTAACAGATGCTGGATCTTGGGGGTTTGGCTCCTTGGCTTCTTATCTTCTTTGTTTAAGGGCTTTCTGACAGTTTATTGGCACGCATCGTCTTCCTTAGAGAGAATAAAAGGCTTTCTGATTCTGCCAGCTCTTTTGGGACTCAGCTGCTACTCAGATATTACTGAAATACAGTAGTATCTGCCAGTATAAGAATATCCTTCTCTCCAATTTTTACAATAACCAAGTTGAGGGCAATCAGACTGGCATCCACAATGCATACAGAAGGAAACAAGAATCCTCTCTCCAGTTCCCCTTGCCCTATAACAAGAATGTCCTGTACTTAACAACCGGGAGCTTCTGCTGAAGATCAAGACACATTGCTTCATGGGAAATCCTTGTTTGTTCCTTCCATCATTGATTCACACTACCTAACCTTCTGTTCATTGCCCAGAGCATCAACAGCTACTTCTGAGGCCATTCAGGTCTCACAAGAAGTATGAAGCTTGTGTTCATTGTCCTCTTTAGAAAGCTTCTGACAGCTGGTGACTGGGAAGGAGATATTCAGCTTTATCTTGACATGGTCAACCATCTAGGAGTAGCTACAAAAAAGAAGGAGAAGGAGGAAGAAGAAGAAAAAGAAGGAGGAGGAGGAGGAAGAAGAGGAGGAGGAGAAGAGAAGAAGAAGAAGAAGAAGAAGAAGAAGAAGAAGAAGA
>LOEQ01001468.1:46221-59402 GCA_001685075.1 Bramus lutescens | reverse complement strand
CTGCTGCTGATGATGATGATGATGATGATGATGATGATGATGATGATGATGATGTTTGCTGTCTGCTTTTGTCCAACTCAAGGACAGTCCCCTCCCACACCCCCACTCCTGCTCTGGGGTAATAAATCTCTTGGTGCTAAGAATTCGGTGTCTGAGTGTGTCCTGTACTGCCTCTGTGGGGCTGCCCTCCCCTGCAAGACCTAGGATGAAGTTGGAACTGCTGCTTTTGGGGTCCCTGCCCTGAACTGCCTGTCCCATTTCTGTCTCCCGATTTCATCTCTAGACTAAACCTGAGTCTGCCCACAACAGGATACAAGCAGCAGGAACTTCACTACCCTTCCTACCCTTCACTACCCTTCAGCTGCCCTCTCTCATTCTCGTTTCCCCAGTCAAACCTTCCAAAGACCTGTGAGTTGGGGAGTAGGGGGAACAGAACAAAAAGGCAGTGCCTTTCATTGCACAGAACATGGAGGATGATGATAAATCAGATTGACTGAAAATAAAGCTCTATTTTTTTTCTAGTTTTGTTTTTGCTTTTGTTTTGACAAGGTTTCTCTGTGGAGACCTGGCTGTTCTGGAACTCACTCTGTAGACAGGCTGGCCTTGAACTCAGAGATGTGCCTGTCTCTGTCTTCTGGGTGCTAGTATTAAAGGTGTGTGCCCCCACACCCAGTGGCAAATTTCTAAACGGAAAGGTGTCTGTGACTTAAATTCTGGGCAGACAAGTCCACTGGATGCACTCATGGTTTTATTCCAAGACAGAAGAAATGCGTCTTGCACTAAATGTAACTTCAGGAGTTCCAAGGAGAGAGAAGCAAAACTCATTTTAATAACCTCTTGACTCGTTTGTTCAATCAGTGTTATGAAGCCCTGAGAATTTCACAGTATTTTAAGGCTGACATCTTGTCATGCATGCATAATAGGACCAGAGGATGAGATTTTTTAGCTAACAAGATCATTTTCTTTTTCGGTTGAATTTAGACAAAATGTTCACCTTCCCCTTCAGCCTCAAGTGGTTCACAGTTCCCCCCACCTCCCACCAGGGTCACTTATCTCATCCTTGCCTAGTAGGTGGGGGCATTTGAATTTAAAGGGGAAAGAAGGCCTCTACACACAGCAACCGAAGTATATTCAATCTGGATTCAAATCAATTGGGATTCAAACAACTATGTCAAAATCCAGACACCAGCACCTTCTGGTCTTGTTGAAATGGGGAGAAGCGGGAGACTTGGAGGTTAAGGAAAGTCTTCTCTCTCACCTCAGGTGGGCTTCAGCTCTGCCGTTCGGGAGCCGGAAGCTCACAGTCACAAAGCATTTCCACTGAGTTGAGTGGCTCTGACTTCTTGTCTGGATGATTCAAAGAAGGAATGGTACAGACCACTCAGTGTGAGTTTTGGAAGGAAGTTTCTAAAGCAGAAGAACGCTGCACACCTGGTCAACAAGGGTAGGCCCGAGGGAATGAGGTACTGTGGACTCACCAGTCTTAGGGCTTTCCTAAGACGGATGGTGCAAATCTCCTAACATAGTTTCCAGGCAGGACTACGTATATAGGAGTAGAAAGAAAAGGAGCCAAATCTCCCTTCTGTCCCCTTGGCCTATGAACAGGGCAGAACCAACGACATCTGGGCTTAAACACTTCAGGCATCCTTTGCCTCCAGCAAAGACATACATGTTAGCAGGACACATTACGTGTCAGGCTTTTAGCTTGCTTTGCGGCTGGGGGTGGGGGGGCTACAGGAACACTGACTGGACCGTTTCTGTCTCATGTTATCTTAATAATAGCAATATCAATCATATAATATTTCTGGAACTCAGAAAGGTTCAGAGGGTGAGGTGTATTAAAGGACTGCTTTACCAGGTAACTTAAAAATTAAATAAAAAATTAATAAGATAATTACTGCCAGGCACCTCATACAGAGTCGTGCCCTGGTGAACGCTAGTCCCCTTCCTCCCTTTGATTTTCTTATTGCAAAGTTCATTAGATGAGGAAATTGAATTGTATAAATAACTGTTCAATTGTCTATACTGCTGGCTTTTCGTTTAGATGTTTTGAAGCCTTCAACAAAATTACATAAAAGGAAAATTCTACCTAATTACAAATAATAACCAAAAATTGAGTTGGCCTCAATTAAAACAATTTCATCCAAGACTCTTCAACACGTTAAAGTTAAAATATGTGGCAACAGTATAATTAAAAAGTCAAAAGTCTGATAATTGCCTTGTTTTGCAGTGAGTAAAGATAAGCCTATGAAATTTTTAGTTCTCTCCAAAGGTCTGTGTTTACCTTTCACTTGGCCTCATCAATTTTTATTTGCTTTTACTGTCATATTATGGTCCTTTTCAATGACTACTTCAATAACCAGAGTTTCAGGGTGATTAAGCTTTTGTCTTTGAATGAGTAGTTTTAATGGCTGACTTTTCAAGTTCTGATTGCATTGACAACTCAGCAAGTGAAGAGTTGGAATACCTTGCTGATAGAACAACTTCAGATGATGTCATGGGTGCACTGGCAAGACTAGGAATTAAAGACATAGCTGGAACATCTCAGAAAGAGGTGGAACACAAACACTACGGAGTCTAGCCCTTCAGCCTATGTATGAACCCCTCAACCCCATCCTACTTAACAACTGCCTACCTCTAACCACCAATAAACAGAACTACCACCAGTAAACAGACCACCAATAAAACAGAACTTACCTTGGCTGTGGGCATCTAATTAACTAGATTTTCATATGAATAATTTATTTCTTTGTTTTTAAATCCTCAGTTTCCCTTCCGTCCTCCTCCCTGTCCGACCCCCACACCTGCTCCTATCATCCCCTCCTCCTCCCTTATCTTCAGAAAGGGGCGGGCGTCCCATGGATATCAACCAGCCATAACATATCAAGTGGCAGTGAAACTGGGCGTCTCCTCTCCTATTAAAGCTGGACAAGGCAACCCAGTAGGAGGAAAGGGTCCCCAAAGCAGGTAACAGAGTTGGAGACAGCCCCCCCTCGGTTCCCAAAAATGAAGCCGCACAGCAATAACATGTATTCAGAGGATCTTGGTTTGTTCCATGCAGGCTCTCTAGTTGTTGGTTGGGTCTCTGTGAGCTGGTATGAGTCCAGGTTAGTTGATTCCTTGTGGTGTCCTTGACCCCCTGGCTCTTACAATCCTTGCTCCCCCAGGGAAAATGGGGGAATTTTAATGCAATGATTCTTCATATTGAAGTGAAATCAATTAGTTCATTAGCAGAGTCCCTTCCAATCTGGGCCCTCTCAGAGGTAATAGTTCAAAAGGTAGATGTGTGTTTGCACGTGTGTGTGTATGCACGTGCGTGTGTGCGAGCATGTGTGTGTGTGTGTGTAAGAAAAAGGGGGTGGAGGTCAGAGGACAGCTTTTGAGTTGGTTCACTCTTCTTGCAGGGGTTTCAGATCTTTGGGCTTGTGCAGCAATGACTTTTACCCACCAAGACTCCTGTATCAGTTTCTTCAATGTCATTGTGATAAAACACCATGACCAAGGCAAGGTACAGAAGAGAGTTTATTGGCTTCTGGTTCCAGGAGGCCAGGAGTCCCCCATGGAAGGGAAGTATGGCCACGAGTAGCAGTAGTAACCGCAGAAATAGGAAGCTGAGAAATTTCATCTTGAACTGGAAGTAGGAAGCAAAGAGAGCAAACTGGAAGCGACTGGGGGACTGAAACTCTCAAAGCCCACCCCTGGTGATATACTTCCTTTACCAAGGCCACATGTCAAAAAAAAAAAACTGCCTCCAGTAGTGCCACCAACCAGAAACCAGGTGCTCAGATGCCTGAGATTACAGGAGACATTTCTCATGCAAACCTCCACACGGCTTCTCCAGCCCCAGTAGAGAGGATTTTATTTCTCTCATGATAGAAATCAAATTTCTCTTTTAGTTTTGACTCTAACCACACAAGAGAAACATTGGCAGGTAGCTTCCTTCAGAAATATTCCTCAGCATCTGTGTGAGCAACCAGCTGATCTGAGGCACAGAATGGGCAGGACATAGAGTTCTGGCTAGACGTGTGCTGATTTACAGGTCTCTCTAAGCATGGGCCACAGTGAAATTCCTAATTACAGAGGCTCATTGAGGCCTGTGAGTCTATTGAAGCTACTCAGGGCCTCCATTTTAAGGAGTGCTCCCTGGAGCTGCAGGAAGTGAATAATACCCAGAAATAATCATCATTACACGCCAAGAACAACACCTAATATCAACACAAAGTGTGAAGTTACAAGAACAAGCAGAAAATGGTGGCCTTCCACCATGCTGTAATGTTGCACTCTGTCTAAACACTCCGTCAAAATACTGCATTTAAGCTTTTCTAAGTTTAAGCCAGAATTCCATAACTAAGTTGAACTTACAAGCTGGTGCTTCAGACAGAACTATATTTACATTCCCATTGCAAAAGCTGATTTATGCTTTTCCCACATGCAGAGAAAATGACTACTTCTGTCACCTGGAGTGGAAATCCTAGCCACACACCACCTGAACGTGCAGGGTAAAATCAGGAGTAAGGAACACACGCTGTTCAACCAAACAAAACATGAAGTGTGTCAGCAACATAGCAATTATACACATCCATACTGCAAAACACTCATCAACCCCCCTGCCAGTTGCGTCTCTCTATTTAGTGCATGATGGGTCACTCGGATCCTGACTGAGCAGCTACGTGGATACCTCTAAATTATTATCGTTTGAATTTGAATTTCTCCCACAACAATTTCACTCCATCGGGCACTTCAGGTCATTGCTATGTAGCCACTCTGAATGCTAACTCCGCTCATGTAGCATGAAAGGAAATCATAGAAATAACATTTCTCCTGAAACACAGCATCCCTTAATAGCCTCTGATCACACTGCTGAGAAGTATTTAGTTGATCTGTTAAAGCTATTTTATACACAGGAATACATTTGTACTTCATGGTGTACAATATTAGTTGGTAAACACATGCTACTTTCCCATAATCACAGCCGCTTAAGAGGCCGAGGCACGAAAATCGAAAGTTCAAGATCTATCTAGGCTACAGAGTGAGTTTAAAGACACACTTGTGACTTTATATGACCTTGAAGCACAAAAGACATTTCAAGGAAAAAGAGGGCAGCAAATATAGCTCAATGGTAGAGTTCTAGCAAGCACAAAGCCATAGGTTCAATCTCCAGTACTGAAAACAGAAATCTGCTCAATAGTTAACAAAATATAAATTCTGTACAATTAGAATCCTACACTACTTAAGGACTAATGATAAGAAAGACATATATGCCTGATGACACCATGAATGGGCAATACAGAGGGCTGAGGGTGCATCCCTGCTCCATCAAGGCTTATCCATATGTCTCATTTAGGAAATGGTACTTGAGCGACTACAATTGATTCTGTGCTTTCAGAGGCCTTGTAAGTTTCTGTCACCCACTTGAGAGAGTTGATTTGACAGCTCTTTCTTTCTACTTGAATCCAAGAATAAAAGAACGTGTGGAACAGGTAGAACCCACTCCATTTCCTGGAGTCCAATCCAAAACAAGCAAGAAAAGTCAAGCAAAACCACAGCCAACCTGTGAACATGTGAGTAAAAAAGCAAACACATGTCTGCTTGTCAACCGTCAAATATTTAGGGTTGTCTGTCATGCAGAAGAGGTTGATGAGTATTTACCTAAATGCTTCTGAAAGGCATGTGAAGGGATGCAATAAATATCTCCTCAACCGGGATTCTGACTAAAAGGTAGTTCACTGGAAGCTCGAAAAGCCTCTTTTGACTCTTTAATAAGACTTTTTTTTTTATTTTTGGTCTATCTGATTCTTCTTGGTAAAACTGAAGGTCCTGAAACTGTTGCCTGTGTCTTTGAACACTTGCATAGGAATGGGAAAGCAATATTTAAAAGTTCGGAAACGTATCTTCACAAAGAGTGGCAAGTTGTACCCTGAATAAAAGTGTGCACCCCCTATTATTTAGTTTTTGACTCTGGGGTGAGCTCCTTCCATTTTAGATCACCTCTTAGCTTCTCTCACCTTAATGCAATTCTCACGTGATGCTCCTACATTCTGTTACAGGCATCTTTGAGGATGGAGACCCCTGTCACATTCACCTCTGTGTGAATTCCCCTAGTGCTCATCAATTACAGAATGGTGGAGACAGAGAAAAGGAGGAGGAGAGACTAGGTACGGCAGCCAGAGGTAGAGGACTTTAGCTGCAGCTTTCTCTGAAGGATCTACTTTACTGGATCCTCAACAGATGCCCTCCAGATGCGTCAGTCATCTTCTACTTTAGTCTCTAAAGTTGCCAACCTCTTTCCAAAATCTCCAATGTTCTCTGTAGGATCCCCTTCTGAAAATGGCTTTCCTCATATTCTCACGTGGCAAGTGTTTGGTGGTTCTTTTCAAGAGACAGCTTAATGCCAGCTCCTTACTTTCCCACAAAGCTGCCAGTCCCATGCAGGCGAAAAGACGTTTATTTTTCTTGTTCAGGGTTGTATCCAAAGTATCTAGCATGGTGTCAGTTATAAGACAGTTCCCCAGTAAATACTTCATAAGTGGGTAACTAAATGAATGTAAAAGTTTCTATAATTCAAACAAGTTGCTCTCAATCCCTCTTCTGTTCTATTCTAATTAATAAGTAATTTGATTAATTTAAAAAGTTCCATGATGCTTGCCTGTCCCAGAACATGGTCAATGAAAGTGAACAATAATGGAGATGTTGTAAAGAGTTTTAAAAGCAGAAAAAAAGAATTAAGACTGAGAAATTTGTGGACTGACTGTTCAGGGAGCTCAGATAACCCACTCCGCTTAGGCTGGGCATCTCAAATTTGTGTTTTGCATCAGGTTATAGAGATGTACCGGACACTTTCTGATCGGGATGGGTACACGTTCTTCTCACCTCTTCACTAATGACGCTCCATTTTGCTCACCACACGCATAGGCTGCGTTGTTTTCTCTCAGTTCCTTGGTCTTGACAGTATTTTCAAGGGTACCTTAAGTCATTCCACCTGTAGGTGTAAGGCTTCCAGTTTCAGATCATCCACTAACTTCTGGAGCATGCATGGTCTCCCACACAATGATTTTTGCAGTGTCAGTAGCAATTCTTAGGGTGAAAACGCCCCTAGAACATTGTAGCCTAGGATTCTCAGGCTGGCAGTAAGCCCCTGCTGTCAGTCATCTGAAATGTTCTCAAGTAAGATGTCCATATGTGGGTAGAAGTAGCCTCCATCCCATTGGTCTCCCAAACTGTTTCTTCGTTTATGAAATAACCACTCTGAGGCTTAATATTAACTACATACTCTTTGGTCTATTAGCTCGGGTTTCTTATTAACTAACTCTTACATCTTAAATTAACCCATTTCTGTTATTTGTTATTTTGCCACGAGGCTCGTGGTTTGTTACCACACATTTTGTTTCCGTGGCAGCTGCTGGCATCTTCCTGACTCCGCCTGCTTTCTCCCTGCATTTAGTTTAGTTTTCCTGCCTAGCTATATCCTGCCCTGCCATAGGCTAAAGCAGCTTCTTTATCCAGAGGGGAATCCCACGTCATCTACATGTAGCCTCACACTCCTTAATCTTTACTTTTTGTAAATGAGGCAATCACTTATTGATAAATACATTTCTTTCCTATTCCAACATCTACCAAAGCTTTGTTCAAATCCAAGAGAGAAAATAAGAAATAATGATACAGTTGAGTTTCACAAAAGTGAAAAAGTACTTTTTATTGGCCATTCTTTTTGTTTTTTATTGTTTGGGTATAAGTTTATGTATATGCCAATTTGATTGGGGGACATGTGCACATGTGTGTGAGTACATGTGGACATGTATATGTATGTGCTAAGGTGTGCACCTACACTCACATGTGGAGGCCAGAGGAAAACACTGCATGTCTTCCTGCTCTATCACACATGCCTAATTCCTTTGAAACAGGCTATCGCTGTACCTGGAGCTAAACAGACAGCCAGCAAGCCCTAGTGATTCTCCCATCTCCACACTCCAGTTCCCACAGCTTTGCTGTGGCAGACACGAATGTCCATGCCTAGATATGGGTCCTGTATATTAGAACTCTGTAGATTTAAACTTAGATCCTCACATTTGCACAGCAGATGCTCTTATGCACTGAGCCATCTCCCTAGACCACTAATTGGCCCTTCTTGACAGGTAATTTTCCAATAAAACTATTCTCCATCACTTTTCTAATTCCTCAAATTCCACCATTAGATGCTCCATTGCTCTTTTTAAAAGACAAGACCGAGAAGAGACAGTGTAAGGAAGGAATCTCAGTTGGGTAACACTCACTTCTGTGAACACAAATTTTAGTCCAACAAAGCCAAGAAGCCAACAGAAGAGATGAAGATGAAAGGTTTGGGACATCTAAGATCCAAGAGAAGGGAATGAAAGAAAACTCAGAAAGCAAATGAACTATCTGGAGAGAAAAATAGCACAGGGGATTAAAGCTTCAGAGTCTTGTGTGCAGACAATCTAAAAAAGTCTTATAAGCTAATAAAAAAAAAAGCAGCAGATGGCCAGGCATGAGTCTCATGCCTTTAATTCAGCACCTGGGAGACAGTGGCAGATGGATCTCTATATGAGTTTCAGGCCAGCCATGGGCTACATAGTGAGATATTGTCTCAAAAATACAAGGGAAAAGAAAAGAAAGAAAAGAAAAGAAACATAACATTATACAATAAAATTGAGCAAAATAAGCAAGCAAAACAGCACCCACAGCCACTTCACAGAAGAGGGTATGCAAAGAGGGAATCCCCGAAGCCAATCAAATGTTCAGATTTGAAGGACAAGCAATGCTGAACAGAAGGACTGGTTTCCTAGGCAGAATATCAAGGAAAGAAAACAGACATGAAAGGCTACAGCTTCAAGATCCCATTTGTGCAAAGCTTGGGTCCATATGAAATTAATCTGTTGCAATAAATAAGAGCAGTGGCTGAAGTGATTTGAACTGATGATGTCCCAAGGAAGCTTTCTGAGTAGTAAAATGTCCCACATCATGGTAAGCTTACAAGCATGAGGACCTGTCTTCCACCCCCAGAACTTACATTAAAAAAAAAAACAGGAGTGTGCTTGTAATTCTGGCACTGAGGAGACAGAGGCAGGCAGATCACCTCTTAGAGCTCAATGGTCAGCCGGCTTTGCCTACTTGCTTAGCTATATGCCAATGAGAGACCCTGTCTCCAAAAATTCAAAGTAGGTGGCACATGCAGAATAGAAGCTGAGATTGACCTCTGGCCTCCACATGCACACACACACCCCAACATACACACACAGAATACACGCAATACACCAAAAGAGAAATCTGAAAATCTGTATATGCAATATTTGTATGCTTTTCCTATCAGAGTGCCATATTCTGATAAGTTTTATAAATCAATAACCTTTAATTAAAATGTAAGTATAGTAGTGTGGCTGTGGGGGCCACTCCACACTGCTGAGCACAGGGGATCTGAATTCATTCTCTCTTTAGGATCTGGTGAGATGACTCTCAGCATCTTTCTGGGCTCGGGTGAGAGCAGCTCTAACGGCTCCTCTCCTCGCCCTTGATTCATTCACAGCTCAACTTCTGATTTCCCCTAGAGCTCCATAGTCTCCTCTCTCCTTATCAATCCATGGTCTCAGAAACAAGATTTAAGGTTCCACAAGGTAATAGCCAATTGTGAAAACGTTGTTCTTGGATGTTTTTGCTTAATATTTTGCTCTTGCTGAGACTCAACCTTTTGAAATCAATTGCTCACCTAGAACTCTTTGGGGTAGTTAATAAGAGCATCAATCAGCCAACCTTCTGGATTAAGTCTTTTCTCAGTTTGTCCAATAATAACCGTGGGGCTTAGGTCTTTGGCAACTGCAAACACGCACACACACACACACACACACACACACACACACATACACACAAAGAGTAGAACAACCACTGTTTCCATTCAGCTGATTCTTCCATTTGACTGTGACTTCCTTGAGGACAAGAAATTATCTCATTCATCTTTGTGTCCCTGGCATTGGGCCTCGTGCCTGGTACATAGTAGGTGCTCATTAATTTCTCTTGAATTAAAATAAATGAGTAAGACCTTCACAAAACCTTTTGCCAGAAGCAATTTTCACTTGCATTCTACATCCAAGGAGAGTGGGCGTGCTGCTTTGGTGACAGCCGTGGCATTGAATAATCTGGATGTTCCAGATTTCTTGGTATTCATTTATCCTCAGGGGGTGGGGGAGACGCACGAGGGGATCGTGTTTGCAGGGGAGGCAGACACAGCTCACCCTCATCACACAGAGACGGATCCGATGAAGCAGCTGCAGGACCAAGGCCGCCTGCACTGCTCCTCTCTTCCAACTGCTGATGTTGCCTTAATCACCCAGCCGATTCAATTTCCTACGGCTAACCCTCGCTATGGTCCACTGGGAGGTCCCATTTGTCACTGTCATTACCTTTCAGATCAGCAAAACATCCATCTTGGGGTGGGCCTTCGTCCAGGGCTTTGCCCAGGTGTATAAGTAACACATTGTCAGTGTGGCAATCAAAGACGGGGACCCTGGGGAACTAAATATGAAGGTGAAGGCGTGCACTTTGATACAGTAACTCTAGACTGAAGACTTTGAAGGGTGAGTGGCGTCTCATTTCAGAAGAGTACCATTTTCTGTGCCCGCTACAAGCCACACTGTACCAGCTTTCGACATTCAGTAGGGAAGTCAAGATCAAAGGCACAGCTCCAGCTCCCCCAACGCCACCATCGCTGTCCTACACTGAGCCTAATCCTGCCCTGGTTTTACCTCCTCATCTTCACGGAAAGCCAACAGCTGCTAGTGAAATGGGGTCTCATCCACACACAAAATACAGCCTCCATCATATATGACTCAATACTGCCAGCTTTCTCATTTATCAAACAAACACCTGTTTGGCGCTTTTTATGCATCAAATAGAGTTCTAAGAGTTTTACAAACATAAACTCACTTATAGCACCAAAAGTATTGTATGGACGAAGATCACAGACAGACAGATGGATCTTGTTTTCACGAGGTAAGAACTAAGTAAGGGAAGCTTAAAGCCAGACTTCGGGGTCCTGGCGGTGCTCTTAATGACCGCAGCTACATAACAGCCGTTCCTCAAGACTAACAGTCAGGCCAGAATCTCCAGTAGGGTCCTTATCTTACCTTTCTCCTACGTTTATCCTTTGGGCACCATCCCAGAGCAAAGGGAAAGCAAGGGGTGACAGAGTCAGCAAGCAGCCCACAACCCTGCTCCATCTGTTACTTTCTCTCACTTCTGGATCCCCTTGTTACCCGTTGGGCCTCCAGAAGCAGATGTGAAAACAAGGTCAGAATAAATCGCTGGGAGAGAATGGGAGCAGAGTTAAGCTTAGGCAGAGAGTGGCTTTGGCTGCAAGAAGGCCCTGCAAAGCTGTGGCCCACAGGCAAAGTGCCATCTGTTGCCTGAGTGCTGCCTCTAAAGACCAGAATGGCCAGACCTGCATGCATAACTTCTGAGATGCTAGATTTCGCCTTCTCCAAGAAGAACATAGCCTCAAGAGCAGCTATGCAAATGCAGTAAGTGCTGAAAGAATAAACAATGTCAATGTAACAGTCTCCGTGGTAGGACATGTGCTTCCCACCAAAGCGGTGAGGGAACACATTACATATCCGCAAACTCGGCCTGAAATCTTGCCACAAGAGCCTAAAGTCCAACAGTCTGCCATTTTGTTGCCTTTTAGACCTCACCCCACTTCCGATGACCTTCCCCACATTGCCACCATAGACTAACTGGCCCTGTTGCTAGGCAAGCACCTCCATCAGGAATGCTGTCTTTATATTCATCCTGTGTTCCCAAGTTGACACTTGACTGATTCTCTTGCCTTCTCCACAACTTGACTCAAATATTACCTTCTCGATGATGCCTTTTCAAAGCCCCCCCACCCTGCTTACCAATACCTCCTCGTAATCCTTCTCACTACTCATTTTCCCCCCAAGTCTGTATCATTCTCCAAGGATGCTAGGCAACCAAAAATTTACAGCACTTCTTAATTTACGGGCATTTCTTTTCTTCTTGAGCTCTATGACAACAGAGAGGTTTTCCTTCATCTGTGTTGCTATGGGATCCATCCTCAGGACCAAAATCTAGCCTGTGTTAACTACAAATAAATTAATAAATACTCAGAGAGCAAAAAAAAGTCCTCAATATCTTTCTCAAACTCAAGATAAATAAGATGCTATCAATCACATTTCTTACCTCAAAAGGAAAGATCATGAAAATGCTCATCTCTCCTGTGATCTCTGTTAGACTCAGTGTGAGTCTTATATTTCAAACAATAATAAATATGTTTTTATCCTGGTTACTAAAACAATCAAGTACTCCTTTCGATTTATCCACCAAAATAACATATAGACCAGTGGTTTTCAACCTGTGAGTAGCAACCACTTTTCACAAGGGTTCACAAGATATCCCACATATTAGATATTTACATTGCAATTTACAACAGTAGCAAAATTACAGTTATGAAGTAGCAATAAAAATAATTTTATGGTTGGGGTCACCACAACATGAGGAACTATATTAAAGAGCCACAGCATTAGGAAGATCTGGAACCACTGTTATAGACTCAATTAATCACAGAACCCTAGGGTTGGGGCTGTTGGACTCATCTTTAGTTTTTACATGACTTCTACGTCTTGTTCCCTGGCAGTGCCAGCCTTGAGAACAGGTGCAGTCAATCCCTTTCAATGTGAGATCTTTGGTTTGGGGGTATTTTTAGTTGTTTTTTTTTTCATTTTACACAGTACAACAGCTCCCTCTCCCTTCCCTCCTCCTACTACCCCCCCACCTTACCTCCATCCGAAACCCTCATTCACTCCTTTGAATGGGTAAGGCTTCACATGGGGAGTCAACAAAGTCTGGCATATCAAGTTGAGGCAGGACTAAGTCCCTCCCCCTGTATCAAGGCTGAGCAAAGTATCCTTCCGTAGGGAACAGGCTCCAAAAGGCCAGTTCATGCACTAGCAATAAATCCTGGCCCCAATGCCAATGGCCGCACAGATTGCCCAAGCCACAGAACTGTCACCCACTAGAGGGGCTAATTTGGTCCTATTCTGTAGTGATAGGGGAGAAGGCCTGGCCTGCTTTTTGTCCAGCCCAGCTCCTACACGGCTAGCTTAACCCTGAAATAACAACACACAAATTGTATTCATTTAAGCACTGTCTGGCCCATT
>LOEQ01001467.1:191385-207500 GCA_001685075.1 Bramus lutescens | reverse complement strand
GGTGCTGGGAATTGAACCCGGGTCCTCTGGAAGAGCAGTCAGTGCTCTTAACCGCTGAGCCAGTTCTCCAGCCCTCATGGTTCTCTTTAGCACTGATATTAGACACAACTGCACCTGTGTGGTAAGCCCCTCAGCCTACACACACCCAACACACACTTCCAGGTATTTGGAACTACCTGCCCTGCCCTTTCTGACGGTTCTCCTTGAACAACCTGCCCTTTCTGCTCTGGCCTTTCCGACGGTTCTCCTCTATTAGTACTCTGTGACTTCTTCCATCCCAATTTTCTAATTGGTCTCCTTTGGGTTCTCTTTCCGCAGCCTCTCCAATGCCTCCATTTCTAGGCCCACGCTAATTAAGCTCTCATTTTCTGTTTTGTGGTACTGGGGGATCCAGTCCAGGCACTGGACTGATGTTGATGTCCCCAACCTAGGAATTATTTAAAATAAATAAATAGAAATCTTCGATGTCATTGTCTAGATGGATGGACACACTAGTGGTTCAGAGCACTTGCTGTTCTTCCAAAGGACCACAGTTCACCTCCCTGAACCCATACCAAATGGCTCAAAAATGCCTGTAACTGCTGCTCCAAGGTCTCCATCTCATCTGGCCTCCACAGGAACCCACACACACGAGGCATACAGATATACATTCATACACATAAGTACCAAATAAATCTTTCAAAAAATAACTCACTGCCAACCAGGTATGATGGTGCACACCTTTAATCCCAACACTCAGGAAACAGGCAAATTTCTTGAGTTTCAGGCCATCTAGGACTACCTAGTACAACTGTACCAAAAACACAGAACCCTCACTGTACAGTGGGGTATGGGGTATAGTGATGCACACCTATAATCCCAGCCTTATAAAACCTTTTCTCAAAAATTAGTCAAAATGACAGCCAGCAGGAATTCCTGGGGCTGAGGGAATGCTGTATATATTGATATGGGATTACATGGATGGATTCATTTTTTAAAACCTACCAAACGTATGCCTAAGATTTGTGCATGTGGCTAGGGATATAGCTCAGCAGTAAAATGCTTGTCTGGAAATTAATCCCCAGCACTAAGGAAAAAAAATTCTGTGTATCTTACTATATGAATATATATTTGGGCAAACACAAAACTATACGTCAACTCCCTCTTGGAAACAGCAGTAGGTAACAAGTCCTAAATAGATGTGTTTAAAGCACTGTTTGACTCCTCAAAAGGCACTGACTGAGCTAGGAACACATCAGTTCATGCTCTACTCCTCTCGTAATCGGTCTCCCTTCTTTCTCATATTGGAGCGTGATGATGGAAGGGAGGTCCTGCGTGGTGAAACACAGAGATGGGAGTGTAGGTCTTTGCTAAGTGGAGACCCCCATGCTAGTCCTGGATTACCTACCACCAAGCACCTTCTAATGGAGACAAAAAGTTCTATCATATTTTTGTCTTTTAAAGGTAAGTCACATTCCCAAGCTCCCCTCTTTAGATCATTCCGTACATTGCTACATGCATTCATATCACCTGCCACATCACCAAAAGCTTACATACTGCTCAGTGACTAAAGCCTTGACATGCCAGCTAAAGCTTGTCACCCAGCCCTCCTTTCCCATTAAACTGAAAGCCTCTAAGTCCAGGCCTGTTAAGTGGTGGTGGCGCACACATTTAATCCCAGTACTTGGGAGGCAGAGGCAGATTCTTGAGTTGGGGGCTAACTTGGTCTACAGAGCAAGTTCTGAACTTGGGTTCCTCCTGCCTCAGACTCCTAAGTGCTGAGAGAACAGGTGTGTCCAACCACCCTTGGCTCTGAAGAGGTGAGACAAGAGACAGCTTCGTAACTCTCATTTTTATATCTTCAGTGTTCATGCCTGACATGTAAATACATATTAATCGTATCAGATTTCCTTGCTTCTGGACTATGGTCTGGCTTCAGATGAGTCTATGTTTATGTTCTCAGCTCAGTGCCCCCCTTACCTGTTCTAGACCCTCCAGGATGTTTAGCTCTTTCCAAGTCCTAATTCTCCTAGTTAAGCTTCTGAAGTTTTCTCCTATGTAGTTATTGTGCATGACTTCTCTCTTCTGTTTCCGTCCAAGGAGTTAGCACACAGACGACAAGGACAAAGTAGGACATACCTAGAGCCCCCTAGGTACCAGCTGCATGATACTGGACACTTTTTTTTGACTGTTCAAATGGTTTCTTGTAACCTGGCATCAAAGCAAAGTTGCCTTAAACCCCTTTTAAAACTCCATTTATTTACGGCATGTGTTCACAGGTAGGCATGTGCCATGACACGTATGGAGAAGTATTCGTGCCATAGGGAGGTGAGTGTCACAGTATGTGTGGCGTCGGAAGACAACTTAGGGAGGGAGCGCTGTTCACTGCATCAGGTTCCCATGCAGAACTCAGATGGTCTGGCATCTCACTAGCTCAGCCTTGAACTCCAGTCCCTCTACCTCCCAAATGCTGGCATTACAAGCATTCAAACCACATCTAGCCAAATGTTTTATTTTTAATAAATTGAACTATTAGATGAAAAACCACTGAAATATCTAACCATACTTTGAAAATCCCTAAGACAAATATATAATCTTCAATTTACGAAGTAAAACAGCACATGTGGTGTGAACTCGTATTTTAACTCCTCCCCAAATATGTGCACATGTTTAGAAAAAGAGCAAGGGCTGGGCTGGGGCTGCAGCTCAGTAGTATTTGGTTGGTACAAAACCCTGGGTTCAACAGCATTGCAGTCACTGGGCTTGGTGAGAGGCATACAGCTGTAATGCCAGCACTTGGGAGAAGGAGGCAGGTTATAAGTCATCCTCAGCTACCTGAGTTCATAGGCCAGCTGAGATACACAAGACCCTCCTTCCATTTCCCTTTGCCACCCTGCCCCCATTTTGACTGGGGGTGTGAGCCATCATTGTGGACCTGTACCCTGCCAAGAGGCAGTGTCAGCAGTGCAGGGGTTTCTGCTTAAGACAGGCTATGTGGTCCTGGCTGGCCTGGAAACCACATGGATCTGTCTGCCTCTGCCCTCTTGAGTGCTGGAATTGAAAAGCCATTTGCTGCCCCACCTGGCAGAGACTCTGCCTCTTAAAAATAATAAAAGGAACCCAAAGAATGCACCCAAAATAGCTGAGGATGGGTAGGCTTTTTGATGGGCGTGGGAAGAGTAAAGGGGACAGGTATAACTTGCTGTCCTACCAAATGTACGCCCAATATCTATGCATGCTCACGTACTACCTGGACCACTGACAATAAAAACTGCTTGGTTATAAAAATAAAATACGTGAGCGAACAAGATCTGAATCATTGTAAGACAGTGGTTCTCAAGCTTCCTAACGCTGCAACCTTTAATACAGTTCCTCATGTTGTGGTGACTCCGACCATAAAATTATTTCATTGCTACTTCCTAACTTTAATATCTGATATGCAGTTACCACAACCCACAGGTTGAGAACGGCTGATTTAAGAGCCTGTAGAGGCTATTTCATGTGTGCTACCAAAGCCAATGGAGCCTTGGTAGAACACTAAAAAGACCCTGGAAAGGTCATGAACTCTGTAGTGAGACTTGAGCCGAATCTTAAAGTAGTACTTGTTTTGCTTTTTAAGAGTCTCAGGTTGTTCTTTGGAGCCCAGGATGGTCTCAAGCTTGCCAGCCAAGGCTGACCTTGAAACTCCAGCTCCTCTTGCTTTCACCTGTAAGTAAGTACTAAGATTATACCAAGTGTTTACTCTAGGGTAAGGTAGGTTATAACAAGCAAGCACTGTACCACCTGAACTACGTCCAAAGCCCCTTAATGTGGGAAAGTGAGAAAAGAGGGTTAAAGGCAAAGAGCCAGATGTCTGGAGGGAATGCACGGGCCAGAGGAGCTAAAGCCAAGTAGAGAGGCAAGTGGAGGGAAAGTTAAGAGACCCTTGAGTGTGGAAGACAGTGAGTGTCTGAGCACAGCTGTCCAGCACAGCACAGAGCAGTGGCACACAGGCTGTCTAGGTGACGAGGCTCTGTAAGGCACAGGATTGGAGGGAGGTGGGGAGGGAAGCGAAGGTAGTAGCCCACTGAGGGGCTTGGACAGGTGATGCACCTTTAATCTCTGAAGAGACTGGCAGAGACAAACACTCTATGGATCAAGTTCCAGGCCAGTAGGCTCAAGAATGAGACCCTGCCACCCGCACCCGCCCCCCCAAAAAACTACTCCACTGAGGGCAACTTAATGAAACACCCCAGGAAGGGTCAGGGAAGAATCACTTCCACTGGACTGAGAAGGAACTTGAATTGTGATTCTGAGAAAGGCAGGAAAGCTGCCCAGTGGAAAACCACACCGGGAAATGCCTGAGCCTTGGAAGTGTCCAGAGTCAGCTCACCCACACCACAGGCAGGTGTAAGCGGGGCACTGCTTCCCACAATTCCCTCTGCTGCTGGGTATTCAGTTCACCCACACGGCAGCCAGGTGTAGGCAGGGCACTGCTTCCCACAGCTCCTGACACTGGGGACTGAATCACATCCTTACTGTGTTGTTTTTTCTGGTACTGTGGCTGGAACCCAGAGCCTTGAACATCCTAAGCGCATGCTCTACTGGCGCTTTTAGGTATGGTTTATACACAGCATCATCCAAGAGTGACAGTCAGCACCCAAACCCTGTGGAGCACTATCCATCACCCCATCCATGCAAGGCGTGGCCAACTCAGAACACATACTCCCCCTTACCTGTAACAGTAGGGTTGTTTATGTTGCATTTGGAAACCAGAGTAAATTTCTGGCCACAAGCTCAGCCTTCTGTATTTGACCCTGACCTAGGACAGTCCTTGCCAAGAAGGTTGTTGATTGTCTGAAGTACCAGGGATTAAATCCAGGGCTGCTAAGCAAGTGACCAATCAGTAAGCTACACCCAGCTCTGTCCAAAATAAACAGAATGGAGGAGTGGGGGAGGGGCACAGGTAAAAGCAGTTCAAAACCTTCTGCCTGTCCTGCCAGCTAGTTCTCAGGAAGGGGGCCTGTGGGAGGAAGCTCAGTCCGCACACAGGGTACAGCCGTTTTACCTTCGGCGTCCTTTCCACTCCCACAACCAACTTAGAAGCCCAGACACTGCCCTACAACTGGTGGCCAGGGTGACATACACACAAGCACTTACCTTCCAGCTTTCCCAGGCGACCATCCAGACCCTCACTGCCGTCACCAACTTTGCTCCCATTACCATGCTCAAGGTTTCCACTTCCTTGGCCCTACCCCTCTCTGCACCTCTCTCATGAACTCAGGGTCATTCTTGGCCTTTCACCAATTAGGATCAGGAAACCCAATTAGAAAAACTGCAGAGGAAGGAAAGTATTTGGTTTCTGCCATTCCCCAGTGACCAGTGACCCCTCCAGCTACTGGGTTAGAGAGGAAACCAAAGATGGTGCTTACTGCTATGATAGCCTGCCCTGTACTGACCAGCAGGAAAGGAGGGGCATCCTCCTTGGCCATTCCCTAGATTTCAAAAGATTCCAGAGCATCCTGAAGTAGGATGTCCAGCTCCCCCTGAATACAGTGCTTTAACTCATCTTGAACACCTAAACACAGAGAAAGGGATACATTTCTGCTCACTTTCTAATCTAACTGAACGTGTGTGCTTGAACTGGAAGATAGATGCGGAAGCCCCCCACAAACTTCAGGCACTACACCACAAGGAAAAACACATCCCTGTGAAGGGTCAGCTCTGCCTTTCACCCCACCCAGGCTGGTCTAAGCCCATTCCTCCAAGTTCATTTTGGAAGCTGACTTACCCAGATTATTCTGAAGTAGTATCACTTGGGTCTAGGTCCTTTGCCAAATTATGAACATACAAGCCATGGGAGACTATCTGCCCTGAGGTTCCCTCCCCTCACCCTGTATCCCCCTCAGAGCTGATAGGTTGGGCAAGAGCAAGAGGGATCCTCTACCTCTCTTGAGTCTGAGTGATTAAGGGACAGGAGAGAACCCGCTTCTCCAAGTTTTTCTGGTATCAACTGAACTGCTTTTTAGTATTTACTTTTTTGAGGGAGGAGAGGGGGATAAGGCAAACATAGACCAGGCTGGCCTCAAAGTTTCAGAGATCCTCCTTCCTCTGCTTTCTGCATGCTGAGATTACAGGCAAGCACCCCCATACCCAGCTTCTCTTATTACTGTCCTATGAGAAGTTACCGCTGAGGCTAGGCTCACAGGCACATGCCAGGAATCCAGCACTTGGGGGACAAAGGCAGGAGGAGGGTTACAAATGTAAAGTCAGCAAAAGCCACACTTTGGTGACCACGATTTTAATCCCAGCACTCAGGAGGCAGAGACAAGTGGCTCTCTGTGAGTTTTAGGCCAGTCTGACCTACAGAGCAAGTTTCTAGGAAAGCCAAGATTACAGAGAAACCCTGTCTCAAAAACCAAAATAAAATAAAAAAGGAAAAGAAAATGCAGTTCAGAAAGTGATCTATTTATTAATAAATAAACAAGCACTTGAGAAAGATGTTCCTAACTTACGAGCTGAGGGAGCCTGGAGGAAGGAAAGTAAGTTATGCTTAAAGACACGGGGTTGGTGAAGGGTTGTGTGGCTCAGTGGTTTGGAAGCCAGAGACATGGGCAAAAAGCACTGATTCTTAAGGGTGATGACTCAGCAACAAGAGAAAGGCTAGAAGGAAAACTAGCAAGTAAAGAAATGGAGAAGAAACTAGTATCCATTCAGAACTTCATAGTATGTGGGACTCAAAGTCAGTACTGAAGCAAGGAGAAAAAGAGGGAGGGGCCCCTGCTCACCGTCCCTGCTTTGTGTGGAGTTGGCCAGTGACAGCAGCAGAGGGAAAGAGAAGTGGAAGGGAGGGAGTGTAAGCTTCACGGGAAAGGTGCTTCCCTCAGGACATCTGTGGGGTTTCTAGATGAGCTCAGCACTGGGGATGGGAAACCACACACCCCAGGCACAGCTGTGCAGTGCCGCTGCACTGAAAAACAGACGACGTTTACACCGCCCTGGTGTTTGCCCTCTGTGCTTAGTCACTCCCCAAATCCAGGTCTAGATGGGTGATAAGAAGCCAATCTATGCACGGGGTGGCCATAATCAGAGCAAGTCACCTCATCTTCAGGGTTGGAAAGAGTAACTTAGAGGAAATAAGGGGCTCTCCATGTTCAGGGCCCTTCAACTGCTTTAGTCTCTAAAGCAATGCTTCTCACCCCTCCTAAAGCCAAGGTCCTTTAATACAGTTCCTCAAGTTGTGGTGACCCCCAAACATTAAAATTATTTTTGTTACTACTTCATAACTGTAATTTTGCTACTGTTATGAATCATGATATAAATATTTAAGCAGGATATCAGATATTCGACCTCTGTGAAAGGGTCACTCAACCTCCCCAGGCTGAGAGACGCTGCCCTGCAGTCTATCACAGCCCGCTCAGGAGCGAGCACTTCACAAGTCCACCAGTCCCGGCTCACGCTCTGCTGCCTGACTCATTGCATTTCCTTCTGGGTGTGACGGGAAGAAGGACTCACAATCAGTGTTCCCAATAAACCTAAGTTCCTCTGTGACTTATCCTCCACCCACTGAAGCACGTCCTCCCACCTCTGCAGAGAGAGAACAGTGTGGAAGGGGACGGAAACAGATGTCCCCGCTGCCGCGTGGCTGCTGCACAGCATGAAGGGCTCCTCCAGAGCTGTATGAGACAAGTTTAATTTCCAACCAGGGTCACAGCCATTGCATTATCCCACATTTTTGAGCAAGGATAGAGAAGGTGAGTTGTTAACCATACACAGTCTACATTCCAGAGAAAGGAAAAAGAAAAACCCACTTTCGAACTGTAGATATCACTGTAACACCATAAACGCTGGAGGTGGAGGGAAGGGGAATCCCCAGGAAGAAAGCTGGAACAACGAAGATCAAAAGTTAAACCAACTTGAGAAAAGCAGGAGAAGGAGTTTACAGAAATGGAATGGAACCCCCAATCCCCAAAGATCTGTTAGGTGAAGGGAATGTAGAAAGCCTCTACTTCCCCCTGGAGCCAGAGATGTTACAAGATGTTACTGCCCCCTGTTGGACATATTTGGAGCAGCACCAAGGCAACATCCATGGCTGCTTCAGCCTACTCAGTCTCAGGTTGATCCCAGGAGGCTGAGAAAAACAAGATGCTGGAGTAAGGGGTAGAGGAGTGGACCGAAGCTTGCAATGTACAAAACCTACTTGGAACTAGCATCTAAGCAGGGAAGTTCAGAGGGTGTGGCAGAGAAGGAGGCAAAGTCCTCACCAATCACAGAGAGTAGAAAATCAAGTAGAAGACAAAAACAAGAAAAACAAACAGGCAGCAGCAATGGTGAATGAACGGTGAAGCAAAGCAGAGTTCACAGAGCGGCAACTGAGGTGGGAAAAAAAAATCAGGAAACAGCCAAGAAAGAGTGGAGAGTAGTGTCGAGTGACAGTAATGAACCCATTTTAAAATGAAACAGAACCCCCAGCACCCCCCATGTACACATCAAACAACACACACACACAAACAAACACACATGCGTGCATGGTCTAGAGTACACACCCACGTGGCATCTGGGGTTTAGTAACAGCTCTAAGTGCACTGAGGGGACACCCCTGAACGTCTCACAGTTCAGCTGGGCTAAGCTGGGGAACCCATCTGCCTGCTGAAGACAAAGCGAGCAGGAGACCCGGCCGGAGTGGTACTCACAACTGCCCTCCTGGAGAAGGCCCAGGGTCCTGACCTTAGCAGAGAGCTTATGGGCAGCTGGTTTGGAGCTCAGGGCGCAGCCAGCACACACAGGAGCCCACAGAGCAGCCACAGCTTCACTGCAATGACTACATCAGGACCCAGGTCAGAGCCTCGGGAATAAGTGCCCTCTTAAAGACCTGCAGCAGCAGCATCTGAACCACCAAGAATGACAGAGGGAGGTCTCTGCAGATCACTGTCCCAGCACCAGCCACACAGGGTCCTGTCTCCTCCACTCCAACTCCCCGAACCTATTCAAGGAAGTGTGTGAAGGTTGAGGAAAGCCGCCAGGAAGGAGGCGGACAGGGCAGCAAGGAGAGTCTGAGGCCTGCCAAGAGCAGAAACTCATCTTCTAGCTGGTCCTGCACTAGAAGAATGGAGCAGAGGGGTCTGCTATGTCACCCCTACTCCACGGCCCCTTGTTATCCCACCTAGTCGGTCCTCAGCATGTCAGCTGACTACTAGGTGAGAAAATCTGACAAAGGACAGATGGAGCCCCAGCCCCAAAAATCAGAAGCCTGAGGAAGAAGCAGGAGCAGGACTGATCCATGTCTTACCTTTTCCTAGTAACAAGAATAAGATGGAAAACAGACTACACTCCACCCCTCAACATGCAGGCCCCACTAACCCATCTCCCTCTGAGCTCTTATGATGGAAGAGGACCAATAGAACACTCTGGACTGATCAAAGTGAGTGGGTTCCTCTCTCCTCCCTACCAATGAGGCAGCATAGCATGGCATCTCCTTAGGAACAGTCATCTAGAGATAAATGCCATTTCCTGCGCTCACAAGGGTAGAGAAAAAATATAAGGAAGACGGTTGCAGAGTCCGCCATCTGTCTAACATCCAGGAACACCACCTGCAGAGAGGAAAGCAATGGGACCCACCCACATCTCCCCTTTATCTCACCAACACAGAAGGGGCAGATGACAGGCTCCACTGGGCAGAGTCCTGGCTGCAAGCCCTGAGCTGCACTCCACTCCCTCCCCGACCCCCACATATATATCTCTCTATACATGTATATACAGGCGCACACATGCACGCACACACAAAGAGGCCCGTGCAATTTCCATGTAGAACAGGAGAGGGGGGTAGAAGGAAAGGAAGACAGGGAGGAGAGTGGCCAGGGAGACAGGGAAGGGGCTCAGAGGTCAAGAGCACAGCAACCAGTGCCAAACAGCAAACATAGAGAACACCCCACTCTTCCTCCTGAAACCCAACAGGGAGACCACCCCATGAAACCATAACAGCCTCATTTGTTTTAAATCCAGTAAATTGGAATGATTCATCATCAGGACAGCAGTTGGGAACCGACCATGTCAGTGGACAGGGAAGGAGGAAGGGAGGCACAGGAGGCAAGGCTCTTGCTGGGCATGTAGACATGATCCCCAGGACCTTGGCCACACTTTCAAGAGGAAGGAAGGGGGAGATAGGAGTAAGGAGACAACAGGTACGTGTCAGGAGTAGGTGGGGTAGTCAGATAGGGCTGCCTGGCTCTCACTTCTTGTTTTTGAGCTGATTGGCCAGCCAGTCCAATCCTTCATAGAGCCCGTCCCCGCTGGTAGCACAGGTGGCCTGGATGTACCAATTGCGGTGACGCAGAGAATGCAGCCCCAGCTTGTCCGTGATTTCAGCAGCATTCATAGCATTCGGCAAATCCTACCGTGCAAGGGAGACACACACAAAAACACCTTAGAATCTTGCGAAGTTTTCTAGAGAAGCCATTTAACAAAGACACATACATGGCCACCTTCTCCTTCATCTCAAGAGCTGAAGGAACTACTCCAGGCCTCACAGTCCCAGAACTCCAGACCCAGTGAAGTAGACAGCTATTCCATGAGGAGGGTTATAAACGTGTGATTCAGGAGGCCAAAAGTTAAGTCCACTACAGTGCATGGCAGAGAAGATAAAAATCCTCAAGGGATTTATCTACCACATTATATGCTGCTAATACAACTGGGTTGATGGACAAAGAAGTCAACTGCTTGTATTTCCTACATTACCAAATTGACATCAGTAGTCATGGGCCTTTCTGTACAATGAACCCCAAGGCTCCACAATTTCTATAGTCAGGTTGCTCTCTCCCAAATTAGGAAAAGGGAGACATCTCACCTGTTTGTTTGCAAACACAAGGAGAACAGCATCCCGGAGCTCATCTTCTGCCAGCATCCTCATCAGCTCCTCTCGGGCCTCATTTACTCGTTCCCGATCATTGCTGTCAACTACAAATATTAAGCCTAGAGAAGCAGGGAGAGCATGGAACACACAGAGGTAACAGATGTCTTCTTCCCCATCACCACACCCACTAAACACATTCCCCTTTCTCCACTTCCAGGCGCTGCATCAGGGCAAGGGCTGGCTACCCACAACACTGCACAAACCCAGCAAAGCAATGCAAATCCCAGGAAGTTTGTCTGCCATACCTTGAGTGTTCTGGAAGTAGTGTCTCCAGAGAGGCCGAATCTTGTCCTGGCCACCTACGTCCCATACTGTGAAGCTGATATTCTTATATTCCACTGTTTCCACATTAAATCCTTTGGGGGAGAAAATGTCAATAGCCACTGGCCTCCAACCCCACACTTACAAACAGTGACCACCCAGTGAGTTTCCGTCCATTTCTTTCTTCTCAGCTTTGGATAAGACACCAACAAAAGAAAGCTTAAGGGGTCCTAGGACCTGGTAATCCTTGACCTGGGTAGCCTAAAAGAAAATCTGAAGGAGCTGGAAGATGGTTCAGTGGTTAAAAGCACCTGTTCTTGCAGAAGGCTAGGGTTCAATCCTAGTACCCAGAGTAGCTCACAACCATCCAAAACTCCAGTTCCAGGGGATCTGATTTCCTCTTTTATGTACCATGGTCACTAGGCATTCATGTATATGGTGCACATACACACATACATACAGGCAAAATCTAAACACACACACACAGAAATAAGTATATATGTTACACACACACACACACACACACACACACAAAGGAAAATGTAAGAAATCAAAAACAATGACGTCTGATGAGAAGGGTCACAGCTGCCTGGGCAATATGAGTCAACCTTCACAACTCTATTCTGTCCCTTTATCACTAAAATGTATCTAAGCTAAGCTGTGGGGCTGAGAGGTGGAGAAAAGAATGAGACATGAGCTACCGTGCTGGAGTCCCAAGCCTCAGGATGATGACCACAGCCCCATGTTTGTAGCAAATGTTCTCCTCTGAGCAGGCAGGTCTTAACCAAGATTGCCACTAAAGATCTCTAAACCAAAGCAATTCCAGGCCTCTGGCAGGAACATCAAAGCCCTTCACCTGCTTTCCAAACATCACAGAGAACAAACCAACTCTAATGCCTGAGGGCAACTGTTGAGTGCCAGGCTGCGGAAGTTCCCACATCAGGGAGGGCCAGGGCAGGTGGGCAAACGGCAGCTCCAGCACCTGCCAGTAAGTTAAACAGACACTCTCTCTGAAGCCCATGAGATGTGTGGACCTGCCTGGGGAGAACAGGCCAGGTGGGAGATCCATGAGCAGGCCTCCAGCCTTCCCTCAGCCCACAGACAAGCTTGCCCTTACCGATGGTCGGAATGGTGGTGACAATCTCTCCCAGTTTTAGCTTGTACAGGATGGTGGTCTTCCCAGCAGCATCCAGGCCCACCATTAGGATGCGCATCTCCTTCTTCCCAATTAGGCTCTTCAGAAGGTTTCCAAAGATATTACCCATGATTACAGTAGCTGCTTTCTGAGGTCAGTGGGACCCAGGGAGAGACAGTAGTGGTTTGGTTTTAGCCTGGTTCTTGGTATGGAGAGCTTGATCCTAGACAAAGGAAATAGAAACACCTTACCATCATTTGCTTCTTAAGGACTTAAGATTCACAGAAATTGCCAAAGTCACAGCTGGAGTTCATTCACTACTGGCCGAGCACCAGGTAGGGACTACGAATACCAAGGCAACTCACACACAGACTGAACTTCTGAGAGCAGAGACAAAGCAGAGGACATGCAGGACCCTTGCTACACCAGTAACCTACTGCAGGGACTCTAGGGAGGTTACTTACTTCATCTTTGCAGATTTGAACCTAAAAATAGAGACTGTTCTACCTGGTGATTTCTAAAGTAATTTCAGTTTTAATGTTCTCTGTTACACCCCAAAGCACCACAAACCCATTTGTGCTTCTCCCTCCACCAACCTTACCCAGACTTCTGAAGAGGGCAGAAGAGAGTGGAATGAGGAGTGGCTCTCTGTGACTTCTGCCAAGGCTCAGGCTTGCTAGGTTCCCAAAGTTTACTACGCTCTGCTCTAGTCAAGAGCAGTTCCTTCCCTGCCTGTAACTGTAATTCGATTCCTTCCACACTAATGCAGATGAGGAAGGAAATCAGCAAGCACACTGCAATGGAAGAACCTATCTTTTCTACTCTGAGCTGCTGCAATTTGCCCTGTCCACACAACTGCATACTGAGTTGGGGATGTGAGGAAGCTCTGCAGCCCACCCAAGGAGAGCAGTGCCACAAGGTCACAAGCAATGAAGTGATATCTCATTCCTGCATCTTCCCTAACCCCTAAGCCTGTTCTCCACAAAATAGCCACAGTGATCTCAAGCCAATTAAGGTCATGTGGTTCTTCTGTTCAAAATCTTTGGTTGCTTTAAGCTCCCTTTTAGTAAACCCAAAAGCCCTTGCAGCCTTGTGTTCCTAAAACGTAGAACAATGCCTGGTGCAATTCAACAGCTAAATTAACTCCTAAGGTCTCTATCAATCTCACCTCCAGCTCAGCAAACTGAATGTTCACACATGGTATACAGCAGACACCTCACACACACCTGCTAAGGACAAGGAGAGCAGAAGAACCGCGGTTAAAGATGTAAGACACCAAGAGGCCCATTCCAGCTACTGCTATCGGCAGAACTCATGCACCTATGCATTCATCTCCTTTCCAGTCACATGACTGCTACAGAAACATGCACCTGAGACACAAGCTAGCTCACATCTATAATCTCCTCAATCAGGAAGTGGAATCAGAAGAATCTTAAGTTCCAAGCCAGTTCAACAGCAAGACCACCTCTCAAACCAACCCTCAAACACTTTTTTAAAATGTTTATTTTTATATTTATTTTACTTTAGGCATGAGTATTTGCTTGCACATATGTTTGCACCATGTGCATCCTTGTGCCCACAGAAGGCATCAGATTTCATTGGAGTTATGAACAGTTGTGATGGAGCTAGACAGATGGCTCAATGGTTAAGAGCACTGGCTGCTCTTCCAGAGGACCTGAGTTCAGTTCCCAAGAACCACATGGTGGCTCACAACCATCTATAATGGGATCCAATGCCCATCTTCTAGCCTGCAGGAATACATGCACACAGAGCATTCACATACATAAAACATGTAAATAATCTCTAAAAAGAAACGATCAGTTGTGAGCTGCTATGAGTGCTGAGAACTGAATGAACCCAAAGTCTTCTGCAAGAACAAGTATTCTTTACCACTGAATCATTTCTCCAGCCACCTTAAAATGTGTGCATTAGGGTCTTAGTTCCCTAAGGTGAACTTCTGATCCTCTTGTCTCTACCTCCCAAATGCTAGAATTATAGGTGTGCCCTACCACTCATAAACACAACTCTGAAACAATTTGAATTGGGGGTTCAGAGCCACCCATGGCAGACGGTTCTCTGTGTCTCAGAAAGCATGTTATCAGTGGCAGCTTATTCAGCAATCGCCATAGCCAGCTGCTGGCATTCTCTAGAGTCCTGGAAACCAGGGACACATACACCCCAAACTCAGAAGGCAAAGGAACAGGTCAAGACAGAGTGCAATCTAAACCCAGTGTGGAAGGTGGAAGGCAAAGAACCCTTATCACAAGGTAAAGCATGCAAGCCTGAAAACTTCTTCAGGCTTATTTTGTTGTTTTGTTTTCCCTACTCATCTGTAGCAAATTCCAGACCAGTGCATAGAAGTCAGATCACAGCCCCTGGAGACTAAAATAGGTGATTGTCCAAAAATAAAAAAGAAACAATGAATGCAACAGAGGGCTTCATCTTCAGACATCCCCAGACACCCACTAATGAGCCAGGAGGTTCCCCAGATGAGTCCTGCCTTTGACCCAGGAAGCTCATATCCTAGAGACAAGGCTTGGCTCAACCTCAGCCATGATGACCATAGCCAGCCTTGCCACCCTTCTTGCGCCAACTCATCCAGTCAGGTCTAGGGCTTTTTGTGCATTCCTAGGTGAGAGCAGGAAGGGGCAGGGGATAACAGGGACACTGTCCAGCCGCTAAGACCAGGTTATGACAAACGTGGCAACAGCAGGCAGATGGACTTCTGGTACCATGACAAAAAACCCCTCCAAGTCTGGGATCAAGCAAAGAGGTGATATTTGGTGAAGGTTAGTTATTAGGCTCTGGTTGAAATCTTAAACTTATGTCATACATTTCCCACTGTCCTTCACAACCAGACTAGCACTGATTAAATGACAGCGAGAACTATAGCTGGAAGGGAAAAATCAGGAGCCAGTACCTTGCTCAGAACCTGTAATAACCCTTTGCTCTGCTTCTCTGCTCAACTGGCATGCTAGTTACCACCCAGAGCTGACCATGGAGACATGTGCCTCTAGTTTGAGCACTGTAAGGGTGACGCAGGACGGCTGGGAAAAGAGCAGCTGCGACACCTGCGTCTATGCCCTTGGAAGGTCCCCGAAAGATCTGTGAGCTTCTCATGCAATGTGTATTACTGTGTGAAGCTTGCTTTCTTATAAACTGGCACATAATTGTCTCCCTAAATAAAATGCAATCCCCACTGCAAGACCTATATCCTTTATTTACTTGAGGCCTGTCTTCACTCCCTTGTCTAGATCACTATGAATGCTCCGTTTATACATATTGACTTGAGCCTCAACTAGAGATATCCTTGTATCATTTCTTCTGTTCAGTAGGATTGGTATCTATATACTGTTAGTTAATCAAATGTGCTGTCAAGCTTGGAATGGTGGTATACACTTGTGGTCCTAACAGACTCGGAAGTGGCAGGAAATGACTCTTCTAGAAAACTGGGGTTCAATTCCCAGCACCCACACCAAGATCTGACATGCTTCACACATACATACATGCATGCATGCAAAACAACAACGCACATTTAAAAAAAAAAAAGGCTGAGGCAAAGGATCAGAAGTTCAAGGTCACCCACAACTACCTACCAAGTTCAATGCCAGTCTGAGCTACTGGAGTTCTAGCGGGGTTTTGCCTGCATGTATGGATGTGTACGTACCACGTGCATGCCTGGTAAGCCACATCCTCTGGAACTGGAGTTACTGATGGTTGTAAGTCACCATGTGGGCGATGAGAACCAAACCCTGGTCCTCTGCAAGAGCAACTGGTGGTCTTAAAGACAACCTCTCGGGGCTGGAGAGATGGCTCAGCAGTTAAGAGTATTGCCTGCTCTTCCAAAGGTCC